>CANUEP010294231.1:0-95320 GCA_947857235.1 Jatropha podagrica | reverse complement strand
ATTCACATTTAGCTGCAATATATTTGAATAACTCATAAAAACCATGGATAAATATATAAAAGAGAGGCTCTCTTTTAATTTAAATTCATATAGAAACACTCTTTTATTCATAATAATTTGATTTTCAACCGTTGCTAGGGGGAACGTCTTCTGGACAACACTTGCATACACCTTCTTTCGGCGGGCAGTAGATATAGTGTTGAATATCACAATTTGGTATAGTACGTATGTCACGACCCAAAACCATGGGCCGGACCGGCACTAGGACCTAGCTAAGCTTAAAGCCCCCTAGGCCCGTAGTAAGCCTAAACTATCCAAAATCCATTCGTATTATCATTTGACTGACGAAATAGTAAGCTCATATTATGACATTATTCATATAATAATCAGAGTTAATAATTCTGATCCAGCCTTAATATTAAGGACTGTTCACATCTTGAGCCCATATCCATTTAATAAAAATATTTTCTCATACAATATTTAGTTGTCATAATATGATCAAACTATTTCTATGGCATAGTCTCCAAATATTCAAAAGGAAATACTCCACAATTTATTTATAATCACATGAATATTTCTTTTTACATAACCAAATATTATTTAAATATCCTAACTACGAAGTTAAATAAAAAGTGCGAAAATCCACAAATATGAATAGATAATTTATACTAACATGGTTGAATCTCTGCGAAGAAAGAAGCAGAGTCTCACAAACCAACGGTACTTTTATTCCTTGAAAAATGTTTATGGAAGGGGGGTGAGTTTCACTAAACTCAGTGAATAATAATAAATAATGCAAAGCCATACATTCAAGCAGTATGCTTTCACAATATAATAAATGGGCATACTTCACAAGCACGTGTCATACATCAGCATTTTTAAACAAATCACATTCAAATATTCACAATATGTGAAAATTAGTCAGTGAAGTCACAAATCCACCTATTGGCCCCAAGCCAATTTCATAATAATAATAATATATATAATAGGGAGCCGATCCCCCATACTTGGCCCACTGACCCATAGTGACACACGTCGTCCCAATTTCCACCCAGATATACAAACACATTATTTCACATCACAGTTATTCACAAATATATTCAATACAATAAATGCAACATATGAATGTAAGCAATGGCGAAAATTATATAAATTTATAGAATCGAAATATTATATATCAAATACTAAGATTATAGGACTGAGATATTATATTTGAAAAATGAATGATATCAATATAGCAATAGAAGTAAGAAATGATTCGTGATAATAGAAGAAATATATGGTATGCATATGAAATGCATGTATGCAGGATGGTGTGCACCATTTATTATTACTCACAGTGACCGCAGAATACTATTCAGGTCTGCCCTGGATTCTGATTTGAAGGAACAGTAAAGGAACTCGGTCGATCTAAGAAACACGTATAATAAGAAAATATAATTAGATAATAATTACCTTAACTAAGAATATTAATTTAATAAACCTAATCGTTTATTTTATTCTTCTGACTAAATTTCTATTAATTCACTATATAATCTTACTATTTACCAACAATTAATTTATTCACTTATTTTGTATCTAGTCTAGATATCAGTTCTAAATATTTCACTATAAAATATATTTATACTCCAAATTATAATTTAACACCAATAATAATAATAATTCATTTAATCAACTAATTAATTAATTCTACTCTCTAATACACTCCATTTACCAAAAATCCTTCAAATATACCCATTAATCCTTAATAAAATTTTTTTCATAATTTTAGAGTCTTAACGCTAACAAATTAATTTACTAACCTTCAAAATCAATTAAAATTTTAAAATTACTCTTTAATTACCCAATTCATCAATTAATTTATTTTATTCAATTCTTCAATTAATCATCAATTACATAACTAATTAATTAATCAAAAATACCATAATCAATATTTAACATCTTATAATCAAATTAACTCCCATAAATAATATAATTCTATACTAAAATCAATAAATCAACATATAATCTAACAATCAATAATTTACCAAAAATTCTAACAATATATCTCCTCAATATAACAAAATTAAACAAATAATAATTTAACCTCTTATAACTAATTAATCATTGTAATTATTCAATTTAACTAATTAACTGCCAATATCATTCCTAAAAATAATTAAATCTACCAATAAAATCAACAAATAATTCACCAATCACCTAATTAATAGTTAATATCCTAAAATCAATTTAACCTCTATAATTTCAATTAAAATTTATAATTTCAACCTATAACCAAATAATCAATTAACTATCTAATAATTTTCAAAATTTAACTAATCAATTACCTAACAATATCAAATAATCAAAATACTATCAATTAACCATAATATTAAAAATTCACCCAAAAAATATAATCCACAATTAATTTACCAACCAAAATAATTAACTCATTAAATAATAAAATTATTCAACCAAATATTCTAAAATTAACAAATTAATTAACCAAAAATTTAACTAAATAAAATTCAAAATCCATACCCAAAAATGTCAATTTTCCGGTAATTCTTGAACCGGAGGAGGAGGAGGCGGTGGCCGGAAGCAAGCTGGGCTTGCTGCCCAGGTCGCGCGCGGAGGAGCAGATGGTGGCTCAAGGCGGCGCGATGGAGGAGCTGCAGTGGTTGGAGTCAACTGGCTTCAGGCGGTGGCGCAAGGAGCAGCGATTGGTGGCCTGTGTGCTGCTGTCGCGCGAAAGGGAGGCGGGGAGGAGCTACGATGTGGTGGCGCGATGGAGGAAGAGCTGGCTGCTGCTGCTACTGCTGGTGGTGGTCTGGCAGTTGCAGAGAGGGACAGAAGCAGAACAACAGGGAGAAAGAGGAAGAGAGAAAGAAAAAGAGAGAGGGAAAGAAAGAGAAAGAGAGAGGGAGAAGGGTTGGCTGTGGCCGGTGCTGGCGTGGTGGCGCAGTGAGGAGGCGCAGTGGAGATGGCTGGAGGCAGTGATAGAGTGTGAGAGAGGGCTGTCTGTGCGATGAAGAATAAAATGAAAAGAAAATGAATAAAAAACAAAAATAATAAAGTTTTAATTATTAATAAAAACAAACCATCCAAGTAAATTACCGGGAGAAAAAAATAGTAACGCATGGTATTTTTCAAAAATATTCGATTTGGGTCTAATTTTAATTAATTCGGTCCAATAAAAATAAATAAGTAATCCGATTTTTATTCGATTAATTTTAGAGCGGAACAAAATGATTTTTTGGTCCCGATAATATTAGGTAGCGTAATATTATTGGCTAATAATTTAATGATTAAATTTAAATAAAAATTATTTTGAAACAAAAATTTTAGACTATTATAACATAGCTCTGCAAACATTAGTATTCATATCAAAACAACGATAAATATATTCAAAATATATATATAGTCATTGCTGATATATAATAAGTAATTATACAGTATATACCTCGATGATGATTAAGAGAAGATGCTTCGATGGCCATCCCTGGAGACGCTACCAGTGCACAGATCAAGAGAGTCACCAAAGGAGTGTTGAGAGAATTAATCGCCATTGCTTAATTTTAAGTTCAAGGATGATACTACAGTTTATTTGATGATATGTCTATGAATTTAGATGGGTATTTATAGATTTATAGAGTCACCAAAATATTATTTAAATTTTTATATTTTATATAAAGTTGTGATACCAATTCTGATTACGACTTATTGATATATTACCAAAATTATTTGAATCACTTAATTAGGTAATTACAGCACAATATAGCAATATATTTACAATTTTCTTTTAAATTCAATTCAATTTGATTCGATTTAATTTTATATTATAATAATTGAATTATTTCAGTTTGATTTGAAAATTTATTGGACACTAACCGAATAAATCAATTCTTTATTTAACAATTTAAATTTTATTTTGATTTTTTAAAATTTTTACTAGTTGTATTTTATATTAAATGAATTTGAGTTAGGGAGGATATTAGCAGTTATATGTGATGGCTTTCTGCGTATTTTATCCACACAATTTAAGAAAAGTAAGTTTGGGTATTATTTAAATAAATTTATCAAAATATAAATATTAAAATTGTAAATGAATTTGATTGAAAATGAAATTTAAACACATGCATGCAAAATGGGTATATATCTTAAAATTTTAAACCGATTTGAATATAGGTAGTTCAAAATAAGTAAGCATATGTTGCTATGCTACCCTTCTATTATGGAATGTAATAAAAATAGTAAGTTATCATGCGGAATTGGGCTATGAGTAATGCTATTAGCAATCTTGTTATCACAGGACAAGATTGAAGCTTTAACTTTGAATTATTTATTTTACTATTCACCTCTTTGTTATTTTTACAACTGCTTCCCGAACGGATTACGCTAATAATTAGCCATTTATTTTGATTTGGTATTGGTCTTTGATTGACTGAACTTTAAATCAAGTGGTAGTTTAAAGAGAAATTTTTTTCTATTGTGGAAAATTAGTTTAGGCTGCAACCACAGATTATGCTCAATAATTTATTGAAGCCTTTGCTTTATATTAGTTGTAGGATTTAATAAGGGGAAAGAAAATAATAAAATAACTGCAACTTTCACGATAAAAAAAAAAATTTCTCACATCTCACCGCACCCACACACACCTCCATTTTTTCTCTCTTTTCTTTGCTTTGCTTTGCTTTGTTATTATATATTGCTTCTTCACCCCATAGCTTATTTATAGGAATCATTACTTGGTAGCCCAATACAAATTGATCACTATAACTTTGCCAAATTGTCAACAAATGACAAATTGCCGTTTTCTCTTCAAGCTGTCTTTTTTTTTCTCGTTTTGTGAATTTGTGGGACACAGTGAGACCTTCACTTTTGACTAATTTTCTATTTATTTATTTTGTGTTCAATTTTAACACTTTAGTCATAGTAAATTTTATTTTAAGCAGCTGCTAGGTGAATATCTTCTAAACAGCACTTGCATTCACATTTAGCTGCAACCTATTTGAATAACTCATAAAAACAATGGATAAATATATAAAAGAGAGGCTCTCTTTTAATTTAAATTCATATAGAAGCACTCTTTTATTCGTAATAATTTGATTTTCAACAGTCGCTAGGGGGAACGTCTTCTGGACAACACTTGCATACACCTTCTTTCGGCGGGCAAAAGATATAGTGTTGAATATCACAAGTTGGTATAGTACGTAGCTCTGCAACATTAGTATTCATTTTTAAAATATAAAATCATTAGTAAGATGCAGTAAGTAATTATTTACCTCGATGATCAAGACGAGCTGCTTCGATCGGCATCATTGGAGACAATACCAAAGCACAGATCAAGAGAGTCACCAAAATTGTTTTAACAGAATTAGCTGCTAATGCCATGCTTAATCTTAACCTCAAGGATGATACTATGATGCAATATTGATGCATTTGAATGGGTATTTATAGGTATATGGATCATATATTATTAGGTAAGAAAGTGAGTAGGTTTTTGTAAATATTCCAATTTGCCCTAATCCATTTATATCGGATTTGAGTATTAATTATATGGACTTAATATGAATAAGTATTAAATTAATAATCCGTCACGAGTTTGATCCGGTTTTAGATATCTATAAATATATATTTATATATTTTTTTAATCGAAAAATTTATCAAAGCTTAAAGCTGCCTATAAATAAAAATGTTTTAATCGAATTTTTTTATTAAATAATTTTGAAGGTTGTGTTATTTACAAATTTTGAAAGTTTTGATGTGAGAGATTAACTTATTAGAAGAGTTGGAAGATTATTACAGTATTACTTATTAATGGTTATTATATATAATTTTTAATTTATATGTGGATATTAATTTTTTTTTCTTCTAGATTTCTTAGTTTATCCATGAATTTAGTTATTTAAGAATTTAAAATTTCTTTTATTTTTTAAAATTTTCACTACTTCTATTTTATATTAAATGAATTTGTGTTTGTCGTGGATTTTTTTTGTTTTTTTTTTAATAAATGGATTTTCTTGGTATTCTTTGTATCCAATTAGTTTGGTAGTCATATATTATGGAATGTAATATAAATAATTAAATAGTAAGCTATTTACTAGAAAACCAAATGAGAGGATTTTATTTTTTCTTTATATGGCAATATATCACAACTAATTTGAGTCTTTATGAGTAGAAGGTTTACAAGGACCACACCGTGCACGTGCAAGATCCACGTGGTTAATTATTCCTTTTTTTTTTTTTTGCCAAAATATATCGCTTGACTCTCTAGACTTTCACAAAAACAATATTGTGACACCCTAAATTATAAAATTGACTCTGTAGCTCCCTGAACTTCAGTTTTTGCAACAATTTCACCCTTCTTTATGCTAAAAACAATAAATTTTAAGGTCTTTTGGCTTTTACGTGCAAAATGTTGGTTTGATACGTGGTTAATATAACTTTTGACATAATAATTTTATATTTTTTAATTTTTCAATAAATATTCAATCGATTTAATTTTATAAATTGATGTATTTAATGGTCAAATAAAATATTTAACATGTATAATTTTATAAATTAAATTGTTAAATGGGTTAAAACAAAAATTGAATGTGGCATAAAATTTTTATGAAAAGTACAAAGGTGTATTTATGTATTGAGCCAATACATAATTCACCCATAAACTTATCGTACACCGCAGTTCGAAAATTTTGATAACATTGGACACCTTTTCTTACTAATAGCAGTAGTTTTGATGTTTTTTTTTTTTATTTGCAAAATATTAAGTGAAAATTATTTTTGAATCCCTGAATTTTTACAAAATATATGACTTCTTCTTTATTGTTTATAATAATTATTTCGGTAAATTTTCAGTCCTTCCATCCAAAAGAGAATACTGTTTCCGTTAAATTTTTTAAAAGGATAGAAATATCCTTATTTATATTTAAAATAATTATATAGAAAATAAAATAATAGTTAAGAAAAAGAAAAGAAGAAAAGAAAAGAAAAAAGAGAAATGAAAAGGAAAAAGAAAAAGAAACAAAAATAAAATAAAAATTTTCGCTGCTCTCTCTCTCTCTCTTCGATTGCAGGTGGACAAATTTTCTTTTTCCGATCACCTGAGCTCAACTCCGGCCGACTTGACTACTCTCACCTCGCTACTGATCCCTCCAACCACTGCTTTTCCTATTTTCGATCCATCGTAGGACAAATGACAGAGAAGAAGAGGCTGTGGTATTTTTCGATTCAACCCTACCTGCGATTTCGGCCACCTGAGCTCGAGTCGCACTGACCAGAGCTTCTCCTTGCCGTTGTCATTCCTCAGCCACCCACTCCTCCTTGCATTGTGATTTCTGATCGAGCAGCTCCACTTCGATTGCTTCTTTCCATTTTCGGCAAAAGTAGCCACCAGCCAACGAGACTAGCTCCCCCTTCGTCCCCAGCCACTCACCACTCATCATTGCTCTCTCCTTCAGTCAAGTTATCACAAACATAAACAGGTTTTTTTTTTTTTCATTTTCATTTCTTTCTCTTTTTCCTTTTTATTTCTCTTCCTTCTTTTCTTTTCTTCTTTTATTTTTTTTTTTACAATTATTTTATTTTTTTATGGGGATCAGATCTTGGTGTCGCCGGCGACAGTGATTTGTTTGCGTGCAGCAATGGAAGCTCTTGGTATCACGGTGATTTAGGAAAGGAGGCACTGATCTGCAGTCTTTTTTATCTATATTTAAAATAATTTTTATTTGGATTTTTGTATGAGCCTGGACTTATTTTTGTTTCTATTTTATTGTGGTTGATTTTTCTTGGGTGCCATTTGAATGATATTTCAAAGGCATTTTTATCTTTTTTTTCTAAAAATTAATAGAAAAAGTGTTTTTTTACGGAAAGACTGAAAATTCAAATAAAGGTATATTTTAGTACTTTGAAATAATTATTATAAACAGTAGGAACAAAGTCGTGTATTTTGTAAAAATTCAGGAGCTGGAAGTAATTTTCCCTTGAATAATTTAAAATTTATAGATATATAAGAAATGCTTTAAATGAGTTGGGAAACGTTATTTAACTAAATTTGCCAACACCCATTCGGCTTTCATTCATATCACGAATCAAACCTACAAGTAGTAGTGATATTAGGAAAGTGACGCCTTCAACAGTTGGCAAATGAAATCAACAAGAATCATCAAACAATTTACATATCCTAGAATCAAATAGTGTAACTAAAAACATTAAGGAGAGAAGGAGATATCACCTTATCAAACTTAGTCTTTTGGATTGAGTTCTCCTGTTGGGTCTATAACACCCTACCAAGCATTTCAATGTAGATGATTTTGTTAATCAGAAGTCTGTTAATATTATTCTTCTCATTTATTAATAACTTTAAATAACCCCTTTATTTGAAACCCAGATTTGTATTACAAAGGAACCTGTGTGTGCGTTAGTTTAAGGAGAGAGAGAGAGAGGCAATTTTTTTTTTTTTTTTTTTTTTTTTTTTTTGGGGCAAGCTCTTTGGATAAATGGCTAAAATTTTTTTGGGCAAGCTCTTTGGATAAATTGCTAAAATTTGAGTGGCCGTCCCTTTGTCGTTCATGCGCTGCCTCTCGAAGATCTTTAATTATTTTACCAAAACACAGGAACACGATGTCCCTAATACCATCAATTTGCCTCTCTGTTATTAGCACAACCAATGGCCAGTGTCACGCTTACTCTCTCTAGCTCGTCTCTCATCAAACCCACTTCAAAATTCAATTTCTTTAGCACCGAAATCATTAGTGGAGCTCAAAAGCCTTCAACTTTCTCTATGGCTGCAGCTCCTGGTTTTACTGCCACGACTGCCAAGGTCGCCCCGGCTGTGATCGTTGGCGGTGGACGAGTAGGCAGTGCTCTGCAAGAAATGGGTAATGGTCAAGATTTAATGGTGAAGAGAGGAGAGCATGTGCCGCTTGATTTTGAGGGACCTATTCTTGTCTGTACAAGAAATGATGATCTTGAGGCAGTTCTCGAAGCTACTCCAAAACCCAGATGGAACGGTACAAATTTTCAGATTATTTTCACTATTACTTAATTTATTGAATTTTTGCTTGTTATTTGGAATTATTTGAGGTCAAATTTCTGTAATGCTTAAGTTGGTATTGACAATCTAGCAGATTTGGTGTTTTTCCAGAATGGGATGCTGGAGCCATGGCTAGAAAGTAAAGGTCTAGGAGATGCAGACCAAGTGCTTGCTTATTTTGCCGTGTCCAAGCTTGGAGAGCCTCCTATTGATGGAAAGACTGAAACTAATCCTGAAGGATTAACTGCAGCATATGGAAAATGGGCATCTGCTGTGGCTGGAAGGTTACATGCTGGAGGACTCTCTTGCAAGGTAAGAGAAGAGAATTCTTTAACTCTATTACATTTATTGTGTTGAAAGTTGAAACTATTTGGAGGGCATTCTTTTGGTTACATATTCTATTCTGGTATGCAATCGCAGCTTGTTATATATAATGGACTTAGAGCTTGGGCTGAATTTTAGTTGTTGTGGTTTTGGATCTTTTGAAGCATTAAGAAAGTTTAGTTTTGAATTAAATGCGTGATTGTTGTCTCCATCTTTATGCTGAAAGCCATGATATTCAGTCAAGTTTTTTTTTTTTTTTTTCAATGTGAATCAGGTCCTTGATAAGCTTGCTTTTCAGAAGCAAATGTTAGAAAAGCTGATTTGGATTTCAGCATTCATGCTTGTTGGTGCTCGTCATCCAGGGGCAACTGTTGGTACTGTGGAGAAAGAATATCGCTCCGAGGTAAATATTGTTGTTCACAATGATGCATTTGGAAGCATCAGATTTCATTTTTACTGCTTCTCTTTTGCATACTGCTCTGCATTCAAGGAGAATTGGTATTCTATGTTTCAGATATCCTTTCAGGTTCTCGATATGTATCTAATGTACCACCTCATGTTTGTGAACTCCGTGTGCAATTGAGTGCTTCTTTTATTTGAGTTTTTCTTTAGCTGTAGACGATGCTCCGATGCTAAAAGAACGATGTTAGTTTATGAATAATAAATTTCATGCCCCTACTGAAACTATATATATAGAAGGATAGAATTATGGCACGGACATTTATTCTGGCCTTATTATTGGTCTCTCATCAATTCTGATCACTGTTTTTTTTTTCACTTTGTAAAACGTCAAATTTGTTGTTATCATGCTTCATACTAGATGATTCTGGCATACACTTAACATCTTTTTTGCCAGATTACTGCAAGTATAGTAGTCATGTGGACAGTGATAATAGCTTGTTGGTAAGCTGTTTTAAGGTGTCAAATTTGTTATATTTTTATTTATTTTTCCCTATCATTTTTTTGAATGTCAGATATGTTTAGGCAACACCAACTAACAAAACTGACTGGGATTGAGATTTCTGGTTTCAGGTGTCTAGTCTTATTGCGGAACTTGCATCAGCAGCAGCTGCGGAAAAAGGGTTAGAGTTTGAAGAAGCCATTGAGGAAAGATTATGCGCTTATTCGAGAGCTGTTGCTCATTTCCCAACAGCTGTTAAAGAGGTAAACATCTTTTACAACTTAGGTTTTTTGTTATAAACAGATTGCTTTGTGGCTGTTAAATAGCTATGATCCTGTTTAATGGTTGCAGTTCAAGTGGAGGAATGGGTGGTTCTATTCTCTATCTCAGAAAGCAATTGCTGAAGGGAAACCTGATCCTTGTCCTCTACATACAGCTTGGCTTAAGGAGTTAAAAGTTATTTAATTTAACAATTCTTTTTTTTTTTTTTTGGATTATGAATTAAATAAATAATGCTTTTCAGATATCATCAATAATTTCTTTATTTTATAAATGGTATAAAATTCAGATATCATCGATGTTCATACACAACGGAGGAAAAGAAATAGCATCACTCAAATTTAAATAATAAGACATACCAAATGTTCTGGATTTTATTTATACAAAACATAGAATATGATGGGATTTATTTAATCAGAACTGAAGAGGAAAGTTCCAAATATTGCCATAAATTTGATCAGGATAGGCAAGTCACTGTGGGGTTTACACCATTACCAGCAGACTGCCTCTACCCCAGAAATTCATTGGCCAAGGGAAACGTCGGAGTTATATCCACTGGCACCTGAAAGACATGGGCAAGGACAACGTAATAACGAAAACCTGTAGTATAAATAAGTAATTGCAAATTGCAATCAAGCATTGCCAAATGTAATCTTAAACTTTAGTTGTTTTCAAAATCCGAGTTTTTTAGAAAAAAATTATTGTTTACTTTATAACGACTGCAATATAACCTATTTGTCAATAAGACTTGATCTAATATTTCTGTCAAATCTCTCTCTTTTCATCAAGCCTATGAGCCTAATTCCATCCGCTGAGTGGCACAGCTTTTGACAAGAAAAACAATCATTGAATTGATATTCTTAAAACTGGTTCAGTGCCATAAATCTGCGTGCCATTAGAAAGTACAGTTCCATTCTCTAAGAAATGCAGACTTTATCAGCCAAAAGGCACAAGGTGACCACACTAATAAATCTAATTTTTTCACAATATACTCATACAATCTACTTGAAATAATAAATGAAATGTCTACAGAAAATAAATTGGACTATATCCCATTCAATGAAAACATATTGAGAAACGGCCTTTTAATTGACAGTCCAGCTCTAATTAGACGCACATATATGCATGAATTGAAAAGTAGCAGAATTTCACGGCTTGTACCTGAACTTTCTCTAATTTGTGCAGTGCAAGTTTTAATGGATCTGTCATTTTACAGTACTTCTGAAGCAGCAAATTTGCAGCTTCTTTGTCACCTCTTGCCTGTATGGTTAGTATCTCTCTACTAAGGCTTTCAACTGCCACTTCAACCTTTCGATGAAACAGGTTTATGGTCTTAGTATTACAGCCAGAGAAGTTAATTAATAAGGGAATTTGGAGTGACTATACTATACCTTAGCAAAATCAACAGAAAATGTCTCATCTGGTTGCAAAATGAACGCTTCTTTCTCAAATAACCAGTTGAACTGCACTGCTTGTCCTTTTCTGACAATATCGAGTAGATAGAATGATCAGTAAAATTAATCAGTGGACCAAAGAAGGATGAGTAGTTGCTTACCCATGAGCTGCCTCTAAACCAAATCGAACTGAGCGAAAGCATCCCGCAAGAAAAGAAACATACATAGACTTTGTGAAACTCTTTGAAAGCAAGTCCTGCACTCCTCAGATATGCATGTAAGAATAGACAGGTAGGTAGATAGAAAAGGCATGCACATGCAAAGACAGGACCCAACTTTCACGTATAGGCTCACAATATTGCATTTCCTAGGTCCGGCAGACAAGCACGAAACCTATATAATAACCGGACAAAGAAAAACTAGAGTGGAATCAAATCAGGACACTGTTCTATCAAATTTCTGGCTCACAAAGATGAGAAATTTGCAGAACACAAGGAACGTTAGGTTAAGAGAACTCACATAAACACAAATTAGAATATCATAAGCTACTCAAGTTGACACATGATATTTTTATCATCACGGTTTGGTGACTACATAAGTCACCTTTGCCAGTGTATTGCTTGGATGACAGAATTCAGTATCTATGAGGTGGGAATGTAAACTAGTAGACATTTTTTTGGGCCCTATAAGTCGTGATTTTTATGTCGAGCGATTCCTAACCTTGTTGATTAAAAACTTCAGTGCCCAAAGGCCAACTATATCAGCTTTCGCTTCTTCCAAAGTCGAGTGGAGTTCTTGCAGCTCCTGTGTCAAAACATAGAAATGAAAACATGAAAATGACAGGAGATGTTGGCTTCCTAAATCAAATAATAATTCACATAGAATCATGACTGTTTCAAGTTAAAGGTGACTTAGCAGACAATATTGCCTTTTCGTTCGTCAAATTTCAATGTCAAACAGGTAACTGAGTGAACAAAATGCCACTGACATACTAGCTAGAGAATTATGAATTTTCATACTATTCCTTTCTGCTATAGAAATGGGGGGATTTTGTTGTTGCTGCCAGAATATGTTTAATGATCAAAATAAAAATGTATGGAATTTAGTTTTATGATTGGTGTGAAAAGATCATATAAAAAATATAAAAACACATGAAATCCGTAAATGGAATAGAGGTGGCATAAAATTACACAACTAACCTTTCTCACTGTAGACTTTTGACCATTTGGAAGTGTTATTGTATGAGGCCCTATACCATGGCAGCATTCGTGACAGATGATGTGTGTAAAGAAAGATTCAAAATTTACAAGGTCCTTTTGTTCCTTGGAAATACACGCATCAGCTATAGGCAGAAGAATATGCTTGAACCTAGTTCGAGTGGTCATGTCCAACATTTAGACCACATCAATGATATGACAAAATATTGTAAAAGAGTGGCAAAATGAACAAAACATAATGACTAATTATAGTAACATAAACTTTAAGGAAACAGTTTGTACTTGGCCTCTGAAACATTCTTAAGCATGACCATTGAAGTTCCTCGATCTTTTACTATCCGCTCATCATTTGGTAAGTTAAAAGCAGCAGGCTGAGGACCCTTCACATCCTGATAAAATAAGAACCTATTAGTCTAAGTTGTTACCCAGATAAAGATTACAACAGAATGGTAGCTATCAACTGCATTCATTTTGTCGGTGGCAATTGGAAATATCTATGTAGAACATTGTGATCGTTTTTCATAAAAGAGATTCTAAGAATATACTTCTCGAGCATACACGTTAGCTAGCTCTATCCCCCAACACACCTCGCTCCATCCTCAATCCACGCCCCCCACCCCCCCAACTGCCCAAGGCAATGAACCGGAACTGGCGGTTCAAAATTCTTAAAATGTGGAACCTAAACCGGCCCTTGAGCCGCCAGTTCCGATCCAATTTCGGTTTCCTGCAATAATGTATTTTTTTTTAAAAAAAAGAAGTCAGTTCTGAGTTTACGTCTTTCTTTCTATAAAATTAATGTGAAATTTAAAAAAATATTGGTAACTTTTATTTTGAATAACTTTTAGAATGCTCATACTCATATAAGAAATAAAATTAATTAATTTTACAAAATAATCAAATAAATTATCATTTTACTTTGTCTAAATGTTATTAATTAAAAAAATTGTTAGAACAATTTGAAGAATGTTTCAAATAATTTTGAACCGAGTAAAAATTTAAAGCAAAAAAAAAACGTTAAACTCTCATTTGTATCAAACAATATAATTTTAGACAACATATTTCTTTTTTTTTTTTTTTTACCATTTTACTTTTTTAGATTTATAACTTCTTAAGTAAAATGTATTTTTTTTTTTAAAAAAAAGAAACATTTCAAGTAAAGTGTATCATGCAGTAAGAGATTATTTAGACTTGAGAAGCTAAGTGATTATAATTTTGAAAAATAAAAATAAAAATTTTCCGATTCAAACCGTACCAGAATTGCGATTCAAGTTCAAATTTCAACATTTATATGAACATTAACCAGCCTTTAAACCACCAGTTCTAAAACTTTGAACTGAGAATTCCAGTCTGATTCGGTTCATCTGCAGTATGATTGGTTCTGGTTCGAACCGAACCAATGGCCATGCCACCCACCCACCCCCCCCCCCCCCCCCCTTGCTCTCTTTTTTAAAAAGAAATTCTAATATATAATTCCTAGAACTCACCCCTGCATTATAGATAAGTTGGATGACACGAATTGGAGCAGCATTAACATTTGTAGATTTGTAGGCATTATCCATTGGAAGATTTTGTTCCAAAACCTAGACATATAATTCATCAGTAAGTAGGAAGAAATGTTCCCGCTGAGAGAATAAATAAACAGGAAGTCGAGGTGCCACAAGTTTGGGTGCAGATAACTCTTAAGTACCTGCAAATTATCGCCAAAGAGCTTTAGTTGAGCTGTTGCTTTGTCATCTCGGATTCCAATGAATGCTTCAAATGTAGCCTAAAACAAAAAGAATACAACTTTATAAGCAACATGTTCCAACTAAGGATGTTCACAAACAATAACAAAAATACATGGTTAATAGAGGTTTCATTTAAATTTAAAACTATCTGATCACAATATTCAAGACTCGATAATTTCCAAATAAGTTACTTATTGATGTAGGTTGCAACCAAAGTATATAAATTGACCATCTCCTAACATTTTTCCCAATGGCAGTCAAGAGTAACAAGTTTTAACTTCATCAATTCACTGGTAACTCAAGTTCACCGTGGAAGGTAGGTAAATCATGTAACTGAACAGACTCAAAAAGAAGCCAGTGAAGTCAATTCCAAACCTTAAAAATCTGTGTATTGCATTGGCCCTAAAAAAAAGCTTAACCAAGGGTAAAAAATATTAGAGGGCCTTTGACACAATTATGTAAAGAAATGCAGTGGATAGGGGTGCCAATCAAGACCTGAACTTAAATAAATCATCAATCACTGTTTAGACATTATATTAGACGAAACTAATACTAGGTACAGAGAACCATGGACAAACGAATTTTCCTTGGACCAAACAGGAAAACAGTGACTGAGCTTCCACAAGAACAAGATGAGAAAAGACATAAACAATCATTTGATTTCTTGTATCTTTATCCCTTGAGCTTTATCATCACTGAACTTTAGTCCATGCGTTTTGGTTGGAATGATGACAAATTGCTACACCACTAAATTTATTTCATACATCTGGAAACACAGATCAATTTTTGGTGTTCTGGTGTATCTTTATGCAAACTTATTGACATCTCAGAGAATTTACGAGGGTGCAACAGATTTGTAAATTTGAGAGCGAAAAATATGAATATATACTTAAAAAAACAAGAGAAATTAGTTAAAATGTTTAAACATTTTATGCTTATTAACAACTCAATATCAGTAGCTTTACATAATCAAGATACTTATATTCCATTTCAAAGTTGATGCTTCATGCATTGTTAGATCTTTCGTGCAATACTTAATATTGTTAGTCTGAAGTGTTTAACATTAAGGAATTAGAAGATCTAACTCAAATGGTGATATGCAGGATAAAAAAAATCACAAATACTGCAAACTGGAAGCAATTGAAAAAGAAAATTATCATACATTCCGAGAAAAAATAGAAAGTTCATTAATGGCCAGACATTAAAATAGAAGAAAAGCATATGCTATACATAAATATTACCTTGTATCCAAAAAGTGCGTCTTCATATGTCTCGTACGGACCTATAGTTACATCCAGATTAGAATCCTACACAATGAAACAGATATAAAATCTCATCAGACTTTGACAAGAGAGCTAACAGCCTAGGCACCTGATAGGGCCAACATAAAAGGAAAACCCAGAAGATTTTATACAAAGAGTGGAGGATTGCAATTCCTGTTTAAAAAAAAAAAAAAAAGAACATAACAAAATTCACTAAACAAAGCAATAATCACAAACTTGTTTGGAATTGGCTAAATAGATCCATTTCCTCAATTTAGCTTTGGTATTAGATCTCTCGACATTAAATGCTTCTATACCACCTAATTCTATATCAATTTTGAACAAATGAAATAACATAATAAATAAACACTGAAACTTCCATCTACGGTAAATTTACTGCAGCTTCACAAAAAATTTGTCTATCCGATCAAAAGACCTTTCAGCCCCTTACTACACATTGTTTCCAACAATTTCTCTTCGAACTAGACATTCATTACTCATAGTGAAATATATTAAGGGGGAGTCTCATGTATTACAGGAATTGTGCTAAGATGTGTCAATGCCTTAATGCCAGAAAAAAAAACGTTATGAAATCGTAAGGGGTCCTGTCACTGTATTATTGACCCGGAATACTAAATACAGGTATGAATACTTTCAGGAAAGTACAAAGTACAAACCAATTCCATCCAGGCTATATCAGAGTCATAATAGTCATTCGAAAGGAATGCATCAGCTTTGCTATGTAGTAGCCTCTTCAAACTACACATCAAAATACAGATTGTTAGCCACAATCTGAGTCTAACAGAATTCAACTCAACATCTCACAAATATGCTGACAAAAACAAAATCTAGAAACATTTGTACCTAGATGAGCTAGCCACGTCCCCAGCTTGATGCAATAGTTCAGCAGCCTTTCTGAGCAGAGAATTATACTCTTTTGAGTAGGGGGTGCTATATAGATCATGAACACCCATCAAATGACCAGTATCATCAACTGTATGGTTTAATAGAGATGACTCCCAATCAAGTTCACTGTGCCTTTTGATAACAGTGAAAAAACCCGTCACATCATGTTGTTGATTCTCTGTCAGAGTTCCTTTCCACAATTCAAATTCCTATAACATGAGAAATTTGTTAGTCTAAATAGTGCATCTGAAAATAGAAGATTATAAATTGTGACTGCTGCAGCAAGCATGATATGGATCTTAATTTAGAAGATACTTTTTCAAACTGTATAACGAGCTTTACTTACTAACCATTTTATCCATGTCTGGTGGATAAAAATTTGCACCGGGTGGTTTTCGCATAGGGAATGCTGCTTTATATTCCAGACCCTTCCATCCATTTATTGGCTTCGTGGCTTCAGGAAGCAACTTTATGGCCGAATCTGCTGTTGTTAAAAATGCCTTACTCTCATCAAGACACGACCTGTTGGTAGAAAATGAATTATAATTGGAAGTTATTTCTTTCAAAATTCACTGGCCGTCCATCAAATGAAAAAATTCACAGCTGAGATGAGAAATCTGTCAACTATGTTTGCTTGGTTCAAGAAATCAGAATTTTAACTACAATTGCTGAGAACAAGTCACTTTCAATGTTATCAACCTTACATGAAAATTTGAGCTAAGAACTTGAGGTTATGAAATATCAGAGACATCCAGAAGAATGGTCATTCCTCTATGAATCGTCAATCACTTCATCTTTTCCTTGTCTCCTACGCTTCCTGAAAACACTCACTCTCTCTCTCAAAATTTGAGCTAAGAACTTGAGGTTATGAAATATCAGAGACATCCAGAAGAATGGTCATTCCTCTATGAATCATCAATCACTTCATCTTTTCCTTGTCTCCTACGCTTCCTGAAAACACTCTCTCTCTCTCTCTCTCTCTCTCTCTTTCTTCTTCTGGATGACAATCGACATCCAGAAGAATGGTCATTCCTCTATGAATCATCAATCACTTCATCTTTTCCTTGTCTCCTACGCTTCGCTTCCTGAAAACTCTCTCTCTCTCTCTCTCTCTCTCTCTCTCTCTCTCTTGGTATGCTTTAGATTGTCATTTTTACCTTTAAATAATGTCCTTTCTCATTAAATTCTCTGATTTATATTCTCAATAACCTTTTTTCTCTCTAAAATTACCGCGCGAACAATAACATGATTATTTGTGTAAAATGGGTAAATCGGACAGCATACTAAACCACATCATACTTTTATGGATTATAAAAGCTTGA
This sequence comes from Jatropha podagrica, assembly GCA_947857235.1. Classification (NCBI taxonomy): domain Eukaryota; kingdom Viridiplantae; phylum Streptophyta; class Magnoliopsida; order Malpighiales; family Euphorbiaceae; genus Jatropha; species Jatropha podagrica. The sequence goes on along the minus strand of CANUEP010294231.1, from coordinate 76,972 downwards.
AGGGGCCACATGAACATGATGCAGGACAGGGAGGTTAAAAGTAAAACATCAAACTACCAAAAAAAAAAAAAAAAAAAAAAAAACAAAAAAAGAATATTCCTGCATTTCCATGGACCAATGCTAAGTCAAAAGAGGAGGAGTTGGTGAGAAAGAGAAAGGGATTATGCATGAGAAAGAATGTAAGGTAGAACATTTTTCAATGTTGTCCACAATTTCTATCTTCTCTTGCAAAGCCTAAGTGGTCCATCTTCTCCAGAAAAGTCATCAATTTCCAGGGACAAGCTTGTTTGTTTCTGAACTGAATGGCAATCCTGTCTGGTAAATCATAGTATACCAATGTCATACATCTATGCACATGAAAAAGGAAAAAGAAGAAGGGCTGTCCAGACACTGTTTCTTTGTTGTACGGCTTCTAGGTACATTTGGAATCAATTATTAGCTTGAGGAAAGGTGCACATTATTGGAGACGGTAAACAATTTTCTGACAATGAAAAAGAAATAAGCTTCAAGGTCATGGCATTGTGCAGCTTTGCTGGTGATTGGGATATTGGGTTTGTAACAAATGCTCCCTTGAAGAATCAGATCTTCCTCTATAGTTGCTATGATATAAAATAGTTTTCATAGGCTCATTATGTGTTTCTAAGCGGACTTTAGCATTGTACCCTTAGTGAGGAGTGAACAAGATTGGAGTGCAGTACTTTGTCATTTTTGTCTTTTCATTTTGTTTGGTTCCTAAGAAGGGGCATACCATATCCTGAATTTGTAATCTATTCCTTCTTCCTTAACAAACCTTTTTTTACCAGAACAACAACAACATACTGATTACATTTTTGGCGGTCACAAACTTACAGTGTCCAGTATATTGTCTTTGTTTAACACAACTAGTGTTTGCCATAGATTGTAATGATTCACTTGGAACCGACACTCAACATAGTAAATAAAAGAAGTGGTTAAAATTTCAAGGATGAACAACGGATTTGGAAAGAAGCCTTTCTTCAGATATTGCAAAATCATGTGTGCACACACATGAAGACACAGATAACTCAAATGAGCAGTCCAAAGAAGACTTACCATGGACTCTTATTAATCAAGTAGTACTTCCATTTGAGCTCATCCAATTCTGATGTATTAGCATGCTCTATCAACCAATCCCTTAGAGCTGGATTGCTGTACCAAACCTGAATAAGGGGGAAAATGAACAGAGGCACCATTAGAATTTAGAAATTAGAGACATCACAAATCTCAACAACATAGAACAGGCTCATATGTCAATTATTTTTGTAAAAAACAATAAAAAAATAAACTGAAATTCCTAGGAAGGGAGAAACATGTCAACTAATTCATACTTCATAAATAATGGACACCACATTTCAATTCAGACAAGAAGCTTCAATTGAAAAAACTTTTAGTTTTAACAAGACAAACTCTGATATTAACTGCATAAACTTTTAGTTTTTTACCATGAGCATCCATACCAAAACTATTTTACAAGTTAAAAGACGAGATTTGCTTTCATGACATCAATTATGTCTGAGTTTTTTCTTTCTTTGTTTTCGAATGAAAAATTTCTAGAATGATCAAATAAATTAGATTTTTATTTGAAAATTTTTAATATGAATTAAAATAATATATATTTGAATATTTAGATTTAAAATATTGATGTAATGAAAATATCTACATTGATCCTGAGGGTATATTTGGCAAAATATTAATTATTATTTGATACGTGTCTCATAATCCTAGACCATGGTCAATATTAGTTAACCATACAAATTCAATATCATATACTCTTTTTTACATAATGGATGCATGATCAGGATTACTCTGAAATCCAACAGCCGTTATTGCTCAGGAACACCAGTGATCCTGGATCACCAAATTATTATCCTAGTTCTATGCATATGTTTATCCACAAATAAATTAACATAGAAAAAAAAAACCTGCAGGTAAAAGATGTCATCCACTACTCTTGCAGCCTTAATGAGTAAACCCAATGCCTCCCTCTCTCCATCTGATAGGCCTGTCAACTGCAGTAAGGAGAAAACAATGAATGAACCCTGTTTACCCGAACCTAAGCCAAAAAAAAAAAAAGAGAGAGAGAGAATGGAAAAGAAAGAAACAAAAGGCACACAATAACAACAACAATAGTATTTTAATAGCAAAGAACCTGATAGCACGATGGGTTTTGAAAGAATTAAATCTAACAAATCAGAGCTAACTGACTGAATTTCACGAGAATGCAAGACGTACACCTCGCTTGCTCATGTCTAGAGCAACAGATCTTTTAATTAATTATAACTGTGACACAAATGCACATACTGACATCTTTGACATTGTCAGATCATTGCTCTTGACACTTCTAAAAAAAACTTCTAAGGATATATATGTCAATTTTTGGGGATTTGGAATAATCATACCCCAGTTCCTACAGGACAGAATTAGAAATGCTTTTAGGAGTTAAGAAATGAGCATACAGACAGATTCATTTTCCTTCCTATTTAAATAGGTGATTTAATTGTCGCACCATGTTTCATAATTAACATTTGCCTTTTGCTAAATCGAAAACAAGCAGCAACAGCTTTTAATATTTCTTGCTCTATTCAATATTGCCTTCAAAGAATGGGCATGCTAACGTTCTTTTTACACATCGATCATTCAGATTGCCAACTTGTAAACAGGCAAACATGCAGACACTGACCATATTCACAACTTAAGTTAACACGTATATCAGCAAAACTCACCAATCGTACTGACACTCAAATCATGATAGGTTTGAATAATTATTGGATGGCGAATATATCACTATGAGATGATGCTACCCACAGTTGACTGACATTTGAATCTCAAAGGCAGTAGTTAAATAAATATTATAGCAATAAAACATTAGAGATATTGATGTAAACTAGAAAGAGAAAGTTGACTACCTCTGCATTGAGAGAAACAGGAGTATATCGACGGAGTTGCTTTTGTAGAGACAAGCTGCGTGCTACACTGTTTTCTTTATATCTTAAGCAAAATACATGGAAGATCAGTAAAAGAAGAATCATTAGAAAATTAAGAGTTTCTGTGAGGCAATTTTCAACCGCCAGTCATCTTTTATAAAACTTTAGTATAAAGATTTCCAAACATTATTTGACTTCCAGCAAAACAAAGGAGCAGAAAGATAGTTACTAATATGGCAACCAAGAACATAACATAATTTTCACAAAAAGGTGATAGACGAAAAGAACCTTAAAGTTCCACCAGAAAAATATCTTTTAACATGCACAATGATGAACCAAGATGATTTTCTCTTATAAATGTTTTTACATGCTATATATATTCATCACATAACCAAAGGGTACCCAATAAATTTGAAGTAATTTGATCCCCGATCCACATAATTCTCAAAGGCCTTCAGGGAAAACAAATTCAATTTCACAACATTCATTGTTTAACATACCGTTGCTTAATTGTCTCAAAGAGCAGACCGTACTGTCCATTTATGTCATAAGGGACATAATCAGGATGTTCTTTGGCAAGCAAGTTTCTATATTCCTCACAGGATATATATTTAACAGCAGATACTTCAGTTTCCTAACATAGAATAAAAGTATAAACATACATTAAGATTCTTACAATTCACTTTGCTGGAAGCCTTCAATTATAGTTAATACAAATGTGAAACATCACACAAACTACAGTTTAACAGGTACTGCATATCAAAGCATAAAATTTCCATATAATCACTTGCAAATATAATTAGCAAGTGGCACAGAGTGTTTCAAACTTTCAGATACAAAGACCAGGCAGATCTCCAAGAAATAATGAAAAAGATAAACCACAGGCTAATGAGTTTGATACCTTGCAATATAGAAGCGGTTGGTTATAAATGTTGCAGAAATACACAGTTTAGTATACAGCTAACATTAAATTTAAGAGTCAGATCAGATCAATTAGTACAGATCTAAGATATCACTTATTCAAAATTTTCTGTCAAGTTTTAAGTTTGAATAAGACATTTATGAGTTCACTTCAGTCATATTGGAACTACACCAAATAATAAAACTTTACAATAATGAAGGTGAACAGCTCAGCACATCGTACCACACAATGAGATGACAGGGTTTGATACAAGGTTGAAGGATTAGAATGAAAACTTAATTTATTAAATGCAGATACCCTCGAAACACTATATAAAGTTACTACACACAAAAATCATGGGTTTTCTCAAGTATTATGACTAATGGCCATTTAAATAGCCAAATGGATTCATAGTGAATAGAGGATGATCAACAACATACTCACCTGAAGAGTAAACGCCTCCAGAGGAATTGGATCCACAGTTGTTACAAGATATACATCATTATATTCATTATTGATATATTTGCCATCATTTATTGCACTGCATTCAAATTGTAAAGTTGACAGGAATTAATGCAAGACAAAAAGAGAGAAGGGCCAAAAGAACTGCAGTAATGAACTAAAAAGAAATGTCAGACTGCCATAAAGCATGTAATTACATAACAACCTTAACAAGGAACCTTATCAGACATGGCATTAGTAATCCAAGTATTAAAGTTTGACCACCGTCCATTGATACATGACAATAGAATCATGTACAAAATATACACTTGAAGCCCAAGCATATTGTCGAGAAAAAAATAAGAAAACCTCAGAATACAGGATCACATCATTTCCCACAACAAAATAATTAATAAAAACACTAGAAGAGGATTTGATTCACAAACCATTCTTGAAGAAAAACAAATATCAACTCAAATGCATCCTTTGGAAGCATAATACCTAGCTCTTCGTGAAGCTCCCTCCTAAACGCACAAGAAAAATAGCTAGTTTTAACGCGGGGGGGAGAGCAGAAAAAAAGAAATTTTCTCAAAGTAGAATCACCAAATTGGCTTACCTAGCAGTAACAAGTGATGAATCACCGGCAGATATATGGCCAGCACTGGAAATATCCCATTGCCCTGCCCATGAATCCTTGCAATCAGCTCGCTTTTGCAGAAGCAACTGTTGCGTACTCTCAGCAAAAATCCAAACGTGAACTGCTCGGTGGTAATCTCCATCTCGATGAACCTCTCCCCTGCATTGCCAACAGCAAATTTTAATCCACTTTACGAATTCTTTGACGAAAGAAACATTACACTACTTCAACAAGTTAAGTTTATTATCACTAAATCAATTGACTTAATCAAATAAGACTATAACAATTGAAATCTTCTACTGCTTTTCTTTCCTCTTCTCGGCCGCAAAACAGACTGAATAACGAAAACAACATGCACACTTTCAAATTAAAGGAAAAAAAATCAGAATTAACAAATGTTTGACGGGTAAGAACGGTAGACAAGACGAATTGGAACCGCTGAATTCAAATTTTGAAGTGATCGCAAGTAGTGAAACTGCTTCCTTTAATGTAAGCTTAATTTCGAGCTTCGGTTAGGTTTATGAGGAGGACAAAGGAGAGATCAAAGAAGGAAGTGAAGGGCTTGCCTCGGCTTGGTAGTGCCAGTTCTTTTACCAGATATGGTGAGAACGTCAAGATGCTCTTCTTGCATTAATGGAGCAGCTTCCGCCATTTCTCCACTCCTAAACTCCAATACCCCGTTTAGAGAAACAGAAACTCCACTTGGGTCAACTTTTGCTTTATTGTAAATTATACTCTAATTGATCTAAATCATATATATATAGAGAGAGAGAGAGAGAGAGAGAGAGAGTGTGTACACGAGGCACTAATTTTTTTTCCTTAAACAAACATATTTATTAGAGAGAAAGATACAGTGGATCCCAGTGTATTAACTACTACAAACTTGGACGAGTTGCAGAAGTTCGAAATGAGTTTGTGGGTTGGGTCAAACTTTGCCACCTCTTTATGGCTTTGTTAAAAGATGAAATGTTTCTTAGAACTTTCTTATAAGTTTTATTCATCAGATTATTGAACACAATGAATAGTTAAGGATTCTTTTGCCTTAACGCGTCTGCATTGTCCATATTATCATATGCATGTAAAATTATCCCTGTTTGGATTAAATAAATTAATTTTACAAAGTGCTTGTAGGCGTGCTAAATAAAATAATCGAGAAATGCTTTTTATAGTCTTGATTTGCTGAAATTTGTGTATCTAGCGCTTCTTTTTTATTTTCTCAAAATGTAGTATAGCCATATAAAGATCATGTGAGCTGAATAAGCTTTTTCAATAAAAGAGAGAAAGAACAATGGGTTTGAAATTAGTGTTTGCTATTTTCACTTATAGTTTCTTAGTACTAACGCTAATTTTTCAATTAGCAGAAGCAGAATTTTCTTATCCGAAACCCAGCTGCAAAGATTTGATGTGTGGAAATATATACATTGAATACCCATTTGGAATGAATAAAGATTGTTATATGGATCAAAGATTTGAGATTTTTTGCAACAGATCTTCCAATCCTCCAAGAGCTATTATAACAAACATCAATATGGAGGTGATTGAGATGTTTCCGGGCACTGTTTATGTAAAAGGACCAGCGTCGTCGACAAATTGTCCAGGCTTGGAACAAGAATTTGAAACGGAAGTGGATAGTACTATCGATTTGACAGGTAGTCCTTTCTTTTTCTCCGACGACAATGTTTTTACTGCAATAGGGTGCAATACTCGTGCTTTAATGACTGACCATACTCCTCAACTCGTCGGTTGTGACTCTCATTGCCCCAGCGGCCAGAAAGATATTGATTGGCGAAAAACGTTTTCTGGACTTGTTACACAAGCTAACTATTATGGGCCTGATAAAAACAGATGGCTGGTAGAAAAAAATTGTAATGGTTCTAATTATTGCTGTCAGATCTATATTCCTCCTTTTCTTCAGGTTTTTAATCCAAGCTTACAGGCTGAAAATAATAATCAAAGCAAAGATGGTTGTAGGTTAGCTTTTTTGACAGACGGAACAGGACAGGCTTTTCCGAAAGTAAAAGATCCACTTCTGCACTTTCCGATGGAGCTTTTCTGGATTATTGATTCCGGTGACTGGGAATATAACTCTACCACCATGTATTGTCATGAATGGAAAGATAAAACTTCAAGTCCAAAATATGTAAGATGCACTTGCGGCTTTGGCTATGAGGGCAATGCTTATCTTGGATGTACAGGTAAATTATGTGGGTTTTTTTTGTTGATTTGTTAGCAAAAATAAGAATCCAAACACTCGGTTTTCTCATCTTGATCTTGTCATGGCAGATGTTGATGAATGCAAAATATCTCGACAGTGTTGGGGAATGACAAAATGTGTGAATACATCTGGCTCGTACAAATGTGTGGTGGATTCCAAGTGGATTATCATTTTGAGTAAGGACTTTTCTGGTTGCCCCTTTTCATTAGCAATTCCTGTACATTTTCCAACATTAATTCATATAGATTTTTTGCCCCTTTTCTGGTCTTGCAGTTATAGGTGGTGTCATTGCAGTATTGGCAATATTATTTGTTATTTGGTGGGTGTACAAGTGCTTGAAGAAGAGAAAGAAGATTGAACTCAGAAAAAAATTCTTTAAAAGAAATGGCGGTTTGTTGTTACAGAAACAATTATCTTCAACTGATGGTAGTCTTCAAAGTACAAAAATATTTAGTTCAAAAGAGTTGGCAAAGGCTACCGATGGTTTCAATGAGAATAGAATACTTGGTCAAGGTGGTCAAGGCACAGTGTTTAAGGGCATGCTTGTAGATGGAAGAATTATAGCAGTAAAGAAGTCCAAATTAGTAGACGAGAAAAAAGTAGAAGAATTTGTTAATGAAGTTTTTATTCTTTCCCAAATTAATCACAGAAATGTGGTTAGGCTGTTAGGATGCTGTTTGGAAAATGAAGTTCCTTTGTTAGTCTATGAGTTCATACCAAATGGGTCTCTTTACGATTATCTACATGACAAGAATAAGGATGTTCCATTTACATGGGAAATGAGGTTGAAGATTGCTAGTGAAGTTGCTGGAGCGCTTGCTTATTTGCATTCTTCAGCGTCTATTCCCATTTATCACAGGGATATTAAATCCATGAATATACTTTTAGATGAGAAATACAGAGCAAAAATATCGGATTTTGGAACTTCGAGATCTATTTCCATCGATCAAACTCATTTGACTACTCGTGTTCAAGGTACTTTTGGTTACTTAGATCCTGAGTATTATCGAACGAACCAATTTACAGAGAAGAGTGATGTTTACAGCTTCGGAGTCGTTCTTGTCGAGCTTTTAAGTGGAAAAAAGCCGATATTTTGTCCGAGTTCAAAATCAGCTGAAATGGTGAGTTTAGTCATACATTTCAATCTCCTCATGGAAGAGAACAGACTATTTGACGCGGTTGACGCATGTATAATGGAGCATTGTTATGAAGAAGAAGAAATTGCAGCAGTTGCTAAACTTGCAAAAAGATGCTTAAATTTAGATGGAAAGAAAAGACCTAATATGAAAGAAGTTGCTATGGAGTTGGAAGGGATTCGATCATCACGAAACTATCACGTTCAAGAAAACAATGAAGAGATTGAAGATGTCCCTGATGAAGTGATACCTGTGTGGGATTCTGATGTCTCAACCTCTGAGTTTACTAACACTAAAGCTTTGTCTTTAGAAGTTACGCCTTTCATTGCTTACAAATCTTGGTGATCGGAAAGTATCATAAGGTGTTGTCTAGTTGTTCTCTCAATTATAGGAAGAGTTAGAATTATGGAGTTACATTGTTTACTATTTTTGTGTGATCAGTAAATAAATTGTTAATCACCTGAAACATTTGAAAAAAAAAAATATTAATTTTGATTTCTCATCAATAAATCAACACCGTGTAGAAAAAGTTGTCGCTTTCATACCCAACTAACTATAATTTTTTCTTGATCTTGGTTTTGATCTTTGCGAAGCAAATTAACTCACAGCTTCTGAGAAGCTGCAATAAAAACAATTGTAAAGCTCTAAAGCTAAAGTTGTCTAATAATTGATTAACTATAACAAGCTTAGATAGGCTGTAGGATTTTAACACGGAATTGATGCTTGGGTCAAATTTTGGCACCTCTCTCTAGAACTTTCTTGGATGCTTTTTTTCTCATACTCTTATTAAATTAAATAAATTAATTGATAACCTTTTGTTCAGTGGCTGGAATCATTCCAACTCATTTTGTTCAACTATAATGAGTTTCCTTCGTCAATTGTAATATTTACATGAGGCGACAGAAATCTTTTCTTTTCTTTTCAATCTGAAACACTTGGAGGGGGCATCTTATTACATAAATCATCCAAACTTTTGTTTATATCTTTTGCAACTTAGAACTAATTATGCTATAGTCTTATTACATGGTTCATAACTATTTAGCAATATAGCAATGGCTCAAAGCCTAATTATAGTTAAAGTTTTAACCTTCCATGCAGGTGAGTTTAGTAGCTTGAAAGCTTTTCTTATATATTCCGCCTGTATTTCCAATTGAGCCAATCTTTAACATAGTAAATTATTCTCGATTGTATATAATTCGTGATTGACTGATCTCTCTGATATATTCTAAGTTTAACTGTATAATTATATTGTTTACCATTTTTACGTGATTAGCAAATAAAATGTTAATAACTTGAAACATTTGAAAAAAACATTTTGATTTCTCATCAATAAATCAACAGCGTCTAGAAAAAGTTGATTTCTGTTTTGATCGGCAAAAAGTGGTTGCTTTCATACCAACCTCAACCTAACTACAGGTTTTCTTGATATCCTGGTGTTTTCTTCTTCATTCCATTATATATACAGTGAATTTTTCATACTCTGCAACATCAGGAGCACGTTTTGTTCAGTGGATGGAATCTTTCCAACTCCTAAAGAAACTCCAAGCCAAATTAGACGACTTACTGGTGATTTAAAATATATATATAGAAAAGGAATAGTTCTGTTAATAATTTGACCTCATTCAAATTTTATACTCTTATTTATTCAAAACTGAAATTGAAAAATTTGCAAGCTGAAACCTACTTTCTTCGTCTTTTCACCCAAAACATGTGAATGAAGAGACAAAGATGATCCATTATGTTTCAATATAATACAATTTTTTTGTCATCTCCTTCCCTCCAACACTAGCTAAAAGGGAATCAAGCCACGTGGCGAAAAAACTTAACTATAATATTTAACAAATAATGACTTTCTTAAAACATGTGTCTTTTGAAATTAATTTGGCAATGCAAATAAAATATTGCATAGTGCTCAAAAAGATAAAGCTTAAGAATCTTAATTAATTCCCACGAGTTGCCTTTCTAAATTTTTCTTTTTGAAAAAATGGAGTATAAGTAAATAATATTATTGCAAATACATATTCAGATATGAGTTGAATCAAATTTCTTCAAGTTCACTATTAGTTAGTACAAGAAAAACAACAATGGCTGTGAAATTAGTGTATGAAATTTTCACTTACAGTTTCTCAGTATTGCTAATTTTGCAGCTAGCAGGAGCAGAGCCACCTTACACGAAGCTCACTTGCAAAGATTTCCAATGCGGTAATGTAACCATTAGATACCCATTTGGGATGAACAGAGATTGCTATTTGGATCAAAGATTTGAGATTTGGTGCAATAGATCCACCAATCCTCCAACGGCTATTGTAAGAAGTATCAATTTGGAGGTTATCGACATGGATTGGGACATTATTTATGTCAAAAGTCCAGTAAAATCAACAAATTGTACAGATTTGGGATTTGAAATGAAGCCGGAACTGAACGCCGCCATTAATTTGACAGGAACTCCTTTCTTTTTCTCTGATAGGAATGTTTTTACCGCAGTAGGGTGCAACACACGCGCTTTAATGACAGATGGTACGACTCAACTCGTCGGTTGTTACTCTCATTGCCCTGGTGGCCGGCAAGATATTGACTGGCGGAAAACGTTTTCGAAGCTCGTTATACAAGGTAGCTATGGACCCACGCCGGAAGGTAGCTGGCTGATAGACAAGAACTGTGATGGTTCGAATTATTGCTGTCAGATCACTATACCTCCTCTGGTTCAGGTTTTTGATCCAAGTTTACAGGCGAAAGATAGTAATCAAGGGAAAGATGGTTGTAGGTTGGCTTTTCTGATAGACGGAACAGCGAAGGTTAAAGAAACGCTTCTGCAAATTCCGTTGTCGCTCGCTTGGATTATCGATTCCGGTGACTGGGAATATACATCCACCACCATGGTTTGTGCTGCTACTGTACGAGATGAAACTTCCAATAAAAGATTTCTTGAATGTAATTGCAAAAACGGCTATCAGGGCAATCCTTACCTTGGATGCACAGGTAAAATTTGCTTCTTTCTTTTTTAAAAAATTATTCATAGAACAAGTCGAAAGCAATTAAGAAAATACTATTACTATTTTTTTCTTTTGTCATTTAATTTAATTAGTCTAAATGAAATGAGTTCTACTTGCTAATTATATTAACCCGTAGGTCCTAAAATTAGCATATTAGAAGAAAAAAAAAAAGTATATTATTTTATTTTTAGTACTGTGCTTAAATCATTAGGGTTCCAATACGTGAGAGTTAACTCTCATTGCAACAAAAATAAATTTTTTTTTATTTTTTTTTCGAAAATATTTTTCAGGAAAATAATATTTTTTTTCAAGTAATTCACTTTTTGTTGTTTAACTGTAATAATGAAAACTAGTTAAAAATATTAAAATACCTATAAGACTATGAAAATATTTATAACTAAAGTCAAAATTTTATTATTAGATATTAGAAAAATGAATAAAAATAATAAATTGTGATATCTAACGATAATTAATAAATTAATAAATATCCATTTATACCCTTATAATAAATTTGTTGATATTTGAAAAATTGAAATTATTTTCTATAAAAATGACTTAATTTTCTTTTGACTAGAAAAATATTTTCCGTTAATCAATATTGTAGAACAACCGAACATCAAAAGAATCTGAAAAATATTTTCAGACAAGTTACTTTTTAGAAATAAATGGAGCCTCAAATAACTAAAAAAATTGATAACTTTAAGTTATACTCTTAACCTCAATTTCCATATTTTGGCCTTATCATGCTAGATGTCGATGAATGCAAAGAACATCGAAGGTGCGGGGGAATGACAAAATGTGTCAATACTTATGGATCGTACAAATGTGTAGTGGACTCCAAGTGGATTATTGTTTTAGGTAAGTCATTTATTTTAATTCAATAAAAGTATATCAATTTTGAAGATGGGATGAATTATTATTTAATTATTTTATTACAATTGAAAAATATTAGCAAGATATATATTCCCTTTTCCGGTCTGGTCTTGCAGTTTTAGGTGGTGTTGTTGGAGTATTGGGAGTTCTGTTTTTTGCTGTTGAGAGGATGTACAAGAACATTGCCCGCAGAAAGAAATTCTTTAAAAGAAATGGTGGTTTGTTGCTTCGACAACAATTATCTTCAAGTGATGGTAGTCTTCAAAATATAAAAGTTTTTAGTTCAAAAGAGTTGGCAAAGGCTACTGATGGTTTCAATAAGAATAGAATTCTTGGTCAGGGTGGTCAAGGCACTGTCTTTAAGGGAATGCTCGTAGATGGAACAATTATTGCAGTAAAAAAGTCGAAATTATTAGATGAGAAAGAACTGCAAGAATTTGTTAATGAAATTGTTATTCTTTCCCAAATTAATCACAGAAATGTGGTTAAGCTATTAGGGTGCTGTTTGGAAACTGAAGTTCCTTTGTTAGTCTATGAGTTCATACCAAATGGATCTCTTTACAATTATCTACATGACAAGAATGAAGATGTTCCTTTTACATGGGAAACGAGATTAAAGATTGCTAGTGAAGTTGCTGGAGCCCTTGCTTATTTGCATTCTGCTGCTTCTATTCCTATTTATCACCGAGACATTAAGTCTACAAATATACTTTTAGATGAGAAATACATAGCAAAAGTTTCAGATTTCGGAACTTCAAGATCGATTTCCATTGATCAAACTCATTTGACTACTCGTGTTCAAGGTACTTTCGGTTACTTGGATCCTGAGTACTTTCAGTCGAATCAATTTACAGAGAAGAGTGATGTTTACAGCTTTGGAGTCGTTCTTGTTGAGCTTTTAAGTGGGAAAAAGCCAATACTTTGTCCAAGTTCACAATCAGCTGAAACGGTGAGTTTAGTTTCACATTTTAATCACTTGATGGAAGAGAAGAGACTTCTTGACATTGTTGATGAGCATATTAAGGAGCACTGTTATGAAGAAGAAGAAATTACTGCAGTTGCTACTCTTGCAAAACAATGCTTAAGTTTAGACGGAAAGAAACGACCTACAATGAAAGAAGTTGCTATGGAGTTGGAAGGGATTCGATCGCCACGGAGCGATAATGTTCAAGAAAATAATGAAGAGATTGAACATGTCCCTTATGAAGTAACAGCTGTGTGTGATTCTGGTATCTCAACCTCTGATTTTTTCCATGGTAAAGCTTTGTCTTTAGAAGATGATCCTTTCATTTCTTACAATCTTGGTGATTATAAAGATGTCTAGAAGCACATTTTTCAAGTTCTTTATCTTAATTAGAAACTGAACAATGTGTCAGTATTGCATAATGTTTATGATATTAATATATTTTATCTTTTATTGAGTGTGGTTTCCATACATTAAAATTGCATAGCAGAATTACATGAGTATATGCAAACAGAAGATCAAATCTAAAGAGGTTGGAAAGCTAAACTATGCTGTTATCTGCTTCTACAAGGGGTATTCACATCTATCAATTGCTTTGCAAAATTGGATCTAACTCTTGACAGAAAGTTCTACAAAAGCTTTGGAAGCTAAACTATGCTTTCTTGCTTCTATAACGACATCTAACAATTGCTTTACAACATCTCTCATTGTCGGTCGGTTGCTCGGCTCCCTCTCAGTACATCTCAATGCAAGTAAAAGCACACCAGTAATTTGTTCTGCAATATTTGAATCAACAGTTTCTTCTATTAGGCTTGAATCAATAATGGCAGTGATTTCTTGAGTGTCACTCCAAACAGACCTAACCCATTTAACAATATCCATTTCCTCCACAAATGATGAATCCAGTGGCTTCTTTCTTGTTATTAACTCAAGCAGAACCATGCCGTAACCATATACATCAGACTCCTTACTCGATGCTGTCATAAATGCATTTTCTGTCATGGTAAAAGTAGACTACATATCAGAAAGCTGCAAATCTATATAGAAATGAAAGAACAGTTATAGAGAAGGCAAAGATAAATCACCTGGTGCAATATATCCAACTGTACCAGCAATTGAGGTGGATGGTGTTGAATGATCAAGAAGCTTGGCAATGCCAAAGTCAGAGATATGAGGTTCCATTTCAGAATCCAATAGTATATTCTGTGGCTTGATGTCTCTATGCAATATGGGTGGATCACAATCGTAGTGAAGATAAGCTAATCCATGAGCAGTTCCAACGGCTATTTTATATCGATCCCTCCATTCCAGCCTTTGTGACCAATTCATTGCATATAAAACATCATAAAGACTCCCATTTTCCATATACTTGTACAAGATTAATCCATGGTCCTTTCTAAACCAAAAGTTTTCAACTTTGACCAAGTTCCGATGCCTGATTTTCTCAATAATTTGAATCTCTCTAACCATGCTTCGACTTCCATCTTTGTCTTCTGCAAATTCAAGCTTCTTCACTGCAAAAACATTGGATGGACCTAATTCTGCCTTAAAAACAGCTCCATGAGCTCCCTTTCCAACAATAAAGCTTTCATTTAGATTATGAGTTGCCTGCATTATTCGGTTCAGTAGAGGGTCGTCATCATTCTCTTGTGTAGACTTGCAAAATTCCTGCTGCTTTCTTCTGCAAAGTAGAAACATAAAAGCTAATCCCAGAAGCAGAACAAGACCTAGTGATGATCCAAGGGAGATCATCGCAATTTCCATTTTACTAAGGATTTCCCCTTTTTTGGAAATACCATCACAAACTCTGAAATTTCCGTTTCCCTTGCAGTTCAATCCATTTGACGTAGCACAATTGACACACAGGCCAGGATTGCCCAAAATTGATGCATTCACTAATTTCATCAGGTTTCCTGGTATTGGACCAGTGAAGAGGTTATAAGAAATATTAACTTCCATTAGTGACTCCATACTATTAAGAGCATCTAAACTTCCTGTCAGGTTGTTGCTAGAGATATCAAGACTTTGTAGGTTGGTCAAATCCCCCAGTGATGAAGGAATATTACCAATCAATCCATTGTTTCTAAGATTCAAACCATATTTTAGATTCTTCAGTTCTCCAATCCAAGAAGGAATCTCCCCTGCCAACATGTTTCCACCCATACTTAGAAGACTGAGCCTTTTGAGTTCTTTAAGAAATGGTGGAATCCCACCAGTAAATTGATTTTCTTCTAAAATCAAAGTCGATAAACTAGTCCAATTCCCCAAACTTGATGGAATTGAACAGTTCAATGAGTTGAAACTAACATCAAATATGTCTAATTTCTTCCAGGCCGATAGCTGAGAAGGGAAACAACCTTGTAAACGGTTATGTGCCAGAAACATTTCTGTAAGGTTTGCAAGATTACCAAGCTCTGGACGAATATAACCAGTAAGCTTATTCATGGACAAATCGATGAAAGTGAGATTAGTGCAGTTCCCCAAGTTTGATGGAATTTTTCCAGTGATGCTGTTGCCACTGATATTCATGTATGCAAGGTTCAGATTTTCGGGAAATTCCGGAATAACCCCTGAGAGGTTATTATGGTGAAGTTGCAATCTCCAGAGAGTTGGGCAGCTTCCCACATCAACTGGTATGCTACCTTGAAAGTTGTTATAACCTAAATTCAAAACTCTTAAATGCTTCCTAAAGCAAAGGTTTGGTGGAATTGTGCCAGTAAACTGGTTGTACATCAAATCCAGTACCTCTAAGCTACTGTTTACTCCTAAACTTTGAGGTATGACTCCAAAGAACCGGTTATTATACAACGTGAGGCCATTTAGATGCTTGAGTTGTGTCAACTCCAAGGGTAATTCACCTGAAATATTGTTCATATACAAAAGAACATGTTCCAGGCTTTGAATTTTCCAGATACTAATTGGAATCTCACCAGTCAACTGGTTCTCATACAATTCAAGATTCGTCAGTTCACTCAACATTCCCAATTCACTTGGGATTTCCCCCTCAAGTTGATTTGTATATAACTTCAATTCTTTCAATGATTCGCACTTCCCAAGTTCAGGTGGGATTTTCCCAGACAAACTGTTCTCAAAAAGGTAAAGCTTTGAAAGGTTACCGAGCAAGCCATAAGAAGAAGGGATATTGCCCGTTATTAATTTGTTACCTGCAATTACCAACTGTTCTAAGCCACTACAGTTGCCCAGACCTGGTGGTAGACCTCCACTAAAGCTATTGTATGACAAATCTAGAATTTTTAAATTAATGCAATTGCCCAAACCAAAATTAATATCGCCCACAAGACCGTTGTCGTTGACATACAAATATTCAAGATTATCAAGAATATTTAGACTACGAGGCAAAAGTCCAACCAAGTTATTCTCACCCAAAAGGAGTCGTTTCAATCTACTACAATTCCCTATTGAATCAGGAATACTGCCTACTAATTGATTGCTTGTTAGCCATATTTCAGAAGCCTCGCTCAAATTCCCAACATTATGAGGAATTGAGCTATTAAAACTGTTGGAATCCAAGAATAATTTCTCTAAACCACGAACTTGAAAAACCCATTCAGGAATTTCTCCATTTAGTGAATTGCTATAAAGACTCAGTATCTTTAAATTCTGCAAGTTTTGCAAGCTATAAGGTATTTCTTTAGTAAAGAAATTTTGAGAAAGATCTAAACTTTCGAGTAGAGAGCAATTACCTAGTTGTGATGGAATCGCACCAAAGAAACTATTATTGCTCAAATCCAGGATCTGCAAATGGGTCATATTTGCAATTTCAGGTCCCAATTGACCAGAAATAGAATAGCCAGAAAGAGTTAAATAAATTACATTGTGGGTACTATTGTTACATTCAATCCCTACCCATGAACAAGGAGTGGAGTCAGAGAAATTCCAATTAGTGGTTATTGAAGAAGGCACAGATGTCCAGCGCTTCATTAGAGAAAATAAAGCCAACCCATCAGAGTTTAATGCAGAAACAAAGAGAATTGATACATTTAACGGCAAAAGGAGTATCAAAACAAGCTTCATGTTTTGCAAGAGGAAAGGAAAGTTGCTACACTGACCTGCAAACTGTATCTCTATATGCTGTGCAAGTAAACTTTTGAACCGTTTAAAGACTCCTTTTTGAGTTTTGAAGTACTGTTAAGGATTGAGTTATTGAGAAATATAGTAGGAAAACAGGGTCGGATTAGATAACAATGGAGAACGGAATCTATGTCTTCATTCAAGATTATTTAAAGGGAGAAAGAAATGAAAATGGTAGTGCCTTACTAGTGGTGGTCCTGCAGTGGAGGCTAGAGACTTGGTGGTCCTACAGTGGAGGCCAGAGGCCAGATTGAACTCAATGAAAAATTAAAGTCTGGTCACCAGTATTTGCTTCTGACTATAATTCAATAATTTAAAAAAGAAAAATTAACTTTGACCGTCCGAATTTAGAATATTCCTCTTTTTTATTTTTCGTTAACAGCAATCAGCGACACCACACCAACCTAACAGACACTAGTTTGCATTTCTTTTTCATGCTTGTGCTATTTATTTCTTCTCTTTTGCTTTTCTTGCCGAGCTCATCATCCCTTTCTTTTAACCTTAATTTGCCAATAATATATTTACGGATAGGAACTGTGGCTTGCTGGGAATGATTTATTATGGCAGGAGACTTGGACATCTCTATTTCAAGTACAAGCATTAGCACGCGTTTGCATGATGCGATAGTGGTCGTACCACATTATCATTTTTGGGTGGTGCTCATGCGTATGTTTCCATGGCTCATGCAAGAACAGGTGGTTCTAATTCAAATTGACATGCTTTTATGGACGAGTCAGTTTTCAAGCACAAGACATAATTGGCGTTTTGATAGCAGATATGAAGGACCTTTTTTATCTGTTGCGTCGGGTTTTCAAGAGGGTAGTGATGAGTACAACATGTCACTTTCTATTTTATGCTTACGATAAGCTTTCCAGTAATGGTATTATTTTTTTCAGATCGTCCAGATTGAATAATATATATTTAAATTTTTTAAAATTTTTCTTATATTTAATCTAATATAAACAATTAATCTAATGCAGATATTTTCTATTAGCTTAACGCACAAAACTATAATTCTTTGCAGCTTAGTTTTATGCTTCTTTCAGAGTAACAAAAACGGTAGGTTTGTAATAAAATGCAATGATTTCAGTATATGACAGATTCATATTTCTTTTGTGTTTTGAAAACTCTGAGATTTCAATTTGTGTTGACTCACATTAATTGCCCAAATTATAAGACTAACAAATTACAAATAATATATGATGTTTGGTATTACTGTAAAAAAAAAAAAAAACTTAGGTATAAAAGTTATTATTTTAAATTATATTATTCATATTAAATAATTTAAATAGATTATTTATATAGAGGATTAACATTTAAGATAAAGTAATGTATTTGAGTTGTTTGAATTATACATTCTAACTAAAATTTAGCTATGATTAGTTAAATTATTTGCACAAAATATTATACTAACCTTTAATTAGAAACTTATCTTTTAATTTAAAAAATTAATGTTTAGTAGTAATAATAATAACTTTAGAAATTTAATTTGATCTCATCTATATATTTTAAATTATTTATAATTTTTCATTTAAATTATATATCATATTATATCTATTTACAACATTATACAATTATTAATAAAATTTAAGAAAATTTTGTTGTTTGAAAATGATAAAAATACAAATCTATAGTTTTTTTAATGCTTAGTAAAAGAAAGTGTTTTTTTTTTTTTTTAATGTTTAAAAGAGGAATACTAGGACTTCAAAAAATTAATTTATCTTTTGAATATTCAAATGAATAATGATTAAATATTATTATTATTCAAAGCCTTATTTAAAACATATCTAATAATTATTTTTATTCACAAATAAAAAAATCTTTTAAAAATAATAATATTATTTAAAAAATATATAACGTTCACGTGCAAGCCGTGGGATGTTGACCGGTTGAACAATAGAATGACAATAAAAACAATGATAATTGAATAATAATAAATATTTATTTAATTGATTTGATGTATGAGCGACAACAAATTATAAATGGTCCGTTTCTTTTTTTCAAACACACGGTAAAAATTTAAAATAGCAGTCGCTGCCTTGATTTATTTTTATTTTTTTGCTTTGTATAATCAGAAGGTTTAATTTTTTTTGAGTCATAAGGTGTAAAAATTTTTTATCCATTTAATAAAATATATTTTTTAAATATCAAATTTGTATTCTCACAGAGGCCGATGTTTTGATTTATTTATAATAAACTAATAATTGTCTTACATATAATATTAATAGCCACACAGTATGGATCATTCGGCTTGCATAAATACAAATAGGAAAAAAATTTTGAAATGTAGACAAAATCAACGAAACAAAAAGCATATTAAAGCCGACACGAAGTTAGAAAAACTAATAATATGTCTCTCTTTTGTCATTTGTTTGTTTCTTTGTTAATTTAGAAATTGTCGATCAAATAATTCACCTAAACACTCAAAATATTCTCAGAATATATATATTTGTAAATAATGGATCATTTTTTTATTTATATTTTTTCTTTATGTCGAATAAAAAATTATTTTTATTAATTTAATGTGTAAATAGATACATAAATTGAGTTTAAACATATTTATTAATTCTTCGAATGCTTAATAATAATTAATTATCATTAACGGACCTATTGCTTTTTATTAACTATTTTATTTTTTTTAGTGAAAAGACACTCCTATCCTTATTTACACCAATTGTTATTATCAGGTTTGTTTTTTTTCTGAACTTTGTTTTTGGTAAATTAAGGTTTGTTAGTGTATCCAGTCGGTGAAGAAGTATTCTTTCGCAGTGTATTTTTGCTTAGTTAATAGATCATCTAAATGACAGAATACACCTGAAAGTCTAAAAGGCATCTCCTACTCCAAATGGTTCTGCAAATGCTGTCTCTAATCATCAAATTCTTATTAGTGCTGCAAATAATAGAACTAACAGCGACAGCTCTGTCAGTAAAACGCCACTGCCAATCAGCCAACTGTGGAGGCGTTGATATCCAATACCCTTTCGGTACTCGGTTCGAGTGTTCAATGAATATCTGGTTCTTGATTAACTGTTCCGGTGAAAGACCTTTCTTAAGCAGCATCGGGTTAGAAGTAATTAAAATTGAGTATTCAAGCAGCCGATTACTCGTTAAGAGTCCATTAATTTCAAATAACTGCTCGGATCACAAAAGCGGACAAAATGTCACTTTTAGAGGGACTCCGTTCACTTTCTCCGGTTTCAACAGATTCGTGGCAGTAGGGTGCAACGGCAGCGCTTTGTTGACTCATGCTGAACCGAGTATTATCGGTTGCCAACCGACTTGTAATAACAAGCATGTAGCACGTGAAGAAGAAGGATCTCCTTGCGTCGGCAACCTGTGCTGCCAAACGTCTATACCTTATTTTCTTCAAGTATTTAGTCCTAGATTTCAGGAAGTCGTAGAAGGAGAAAATAGTTGCATGATTACTTTCATTGCAGAAGAGATATGGATGAAGGACAATGTCAAAGACACCAATAGAGTTCGAGAATGGGAATATGTTCATGCTCTTCTGGATTGGAAGATTAATGCTTCTGATTTGGAATGGTTAGGAATTGATGGGGAAACTACGGATGTTTTTACCGATTACTACGACGGAATTGATTTTCCTTACCCTAAAAATATATACTTGATGTGTCACGGTGGCTTCACCGGCAACCCTTATCTTACTGATGGATGCATAGGTGAAGGGTTACATTCTCCTTGTTTTTTAGTGATTACAATATATTTAACGTTGTTTTTAAGATTATTATTCATGGTGTATGGGCATACACCAAGCCAATTCTACGAAAATTGTTTAAAAAATTGTTATTGATTCGTTACTTATTCAGCGAATGGTTAAAAATGTCTTCATCGGAACAAAAAATTTATTTTTAATTGATTTGGTGTATGAATAAAATTCATACATTATAAATAAGTTTTTCCCAAAAACTAATAACACTAATATTTTCATTAACAGCTTTAATTTTGAATTTTCAGATGTTAACGAATGTTTGGATCCGAAAGTGCATAGACAGTGCCGTGGATTGTGTACAAATACACGGGGCTCCTATAAGTGCATGGGTGGGATAATTATTATAGGTGACCCTCTTAAGCTCTTAAATACATTTAACTAATTAGGTTGTATTTCATTTTAGCATTTGAATCGATTCATTTTAGCATGAGCAGTCAAATGATTATTATATATATATTAACTATGTCTTTGTTAAGCAGCTACTGGTGGAGGCTTCTTACTGTTGATTCTTGGTATTTGGATATGGTGGTTATCTAAATTTATGAAGAAAAGAAAAGAAATAAAGCAGAAAAGAAAATTTTACAAGCAGAATGGCGGTTTGCTATTGCGCCAACAAACTGGCTCAAGCCACGGCAATGTAGAGAAGGTTAAGATATTCACTTCTAGGGACTTAGAAAAGGCGACGGATCATTTCAATGTGAATAGAATTCTTGGACAAGGTGGTCAAGGCACTGTCTATAAAGGAATGTTGGTAGACGGAAGAACTGTTGCAGTAAAAAAATATGCGAAAGCAAGTGAAGCAAGAGTTAAAGAATTTATTAATGAAGTGCTCATTCTTTCACAGATTAACCATAGAAATGTCGTAAAGCTTCTCGGGTGTTGTTTGGAGACAGAGCTTCCTCTTCTTGTCTATGAATTCATTCCTAATGGAACTCTTTACCATTACCTTCATGACAACAATGAAGAGTTTCAGTTGTCTTGGAAGATGCGGTTCCAGATCGCAACGGAAGTTTCAGAAGCACTTTTCTACTTGCATTCTGCAGCATCTATACCTATTTATCATCGCGATATTAAGTCGACAAATATACTTCTAGATGAAAAGTACAGAGCAAAAGTGTCTGATTTTGGAACTTCAAGATCTATTGAAATTGATCAAACTCATTTGACTACTCATGTACTAGGTACTTTTGGATATGTAGATCCAGAGTACTTTCAATCCAGAAAATTTACAGAAAAGAGTGACGTCTATAGCTTCGGAGTAGTACTCGTCGAGCTCTTGACGGGAGCAAAACCAGTTTCTTCAACAAGAGTGCAAGAAGGTGTTGGATTAGCTGCACATTTCATTCGATCAATGGAAGATGAAAAACTCTTAGACATAATTGATCCTCGTATCGTGGATCAATTTGATACTGAACAAGTTATGATAGTTGCTAACCTTGCGAGACAATGCTTGAATCCAAATGGCAACCAACGACCGACAATGAGGGAAGTGACAATACATTTGGAACGGATGAGATCGTCTCGAAAGGATTCGACTATTCAACCAAACAATACTAGTGACATTGAATCTGAACCTTCAGAAGATTCCTGTAGTTCAAGGATCTCAAGTTCTAATAGCCCTCAAGCTCTAGATGTATAATCTAGCTTTAATGAAACGTTGAGTGAGTTGTACAGACTGCAATATAGAGCATCTAACCAATAAGCTCTGACGGAGTGAAATCTGGAACCAAATGAAACTATGGAGTTCCTTTCATTTGCAAATTAAGTTTCATAGCAACCAGGGCTGGATTCCCGGGCCCCTGTTAACTTTCAGACATGGTATCTAAACATCCACGAATTGGGCTTAATAAATTAAACAAAAATCATTTATCCAAAATAAAAAAACCGCGATTGTATTCTAAGTTATTTGTTTGATGTAAATCCTACATGGCAAAAATATTCTACCGAAGTAATGAAAATGTGGGAAAGAAGTATTTTACCCATGAGAGGCGAAAATCCCCTATAACATGATCTTCACAGTAAGAATGAATAATTCAATGTGATTAAACTTTTCCAACATAGATTCAGTACAACCAATGTATATAGTAACCAACAACAAATACAAGCTTCCCCTCAAATTGTGAAAGGATCAAGAGAGCACCACCAATCAAAGTGCAGTTTATGTGCTAGAGAAATTTCATTTTTCCCATCATTGAAGACTTTGCCAGCTCTATGCGACACAATGCTTTCTCTTTTACCGCCAATCCAGAACATGATCCAGTGGCCCCTAAAGTAACAGCAAAATATAGATATATGGTGCATAGGAAAGCCAAAAGAATCAAAGCTGTCAAGAGAAAACGGTGCCTTTGCACGAGTGTTGAACAACTACCCAACTCATCCCGTGGGAATTGTTTCCGGAACGATGGCGATCTCCGATGAGGAGACGATAAAATGAAAATGTTGTCAGTTCCCATAGCCTTTAAACTGAAACTTCTCACCGCGCCTGACATGGCACACCAATTTGCGTTGATGAGAAGTCGAAAAAGCACAATTGAATCAAAATTTCACATAAAACAGTACATTAATCAAGGGAAATAATTATCAAGGTTATTGTTAGAATACAATTTGAGCCATGCAAGGTTTCAAATCATGAAAATAAATGCAACTTTATCTCTACATCTGAGAGTGATTTTCAATTCTCAAGAACTACCAGATTAAGCACCTTGTCTTGTCTGCCAGGAGAACAAACACAGAATGAAAGCATCATTCATATAACTCAAATGCACATGAAATGAAGTCCTAGAAAAATTATCATATTTCCAATGATTAACAGATTCCTTCAAAGAAATAGAATGATCTATCTATTAAGCAACAAAAAAGAGAGGGGGAACTATCTGATCTTTATAGCGATTATTCTGATAATATTGCAGAAATAATAATCCAGAAAACACTCATCCCTTGTCAAGCTATCCTTACCAAGAGCCTTCAACTGAAATAAAAGGCTTTAAGTGGGCACAGGTTACACAATCTTCAGAGGCTTACTTTCAAAGGCTTGTGGTAAAAGGTAAAAGAACAGAATTCAGAAACAGATATAATTCATAAAGAAACATTCATCTCTGATATTTTAGAATCAGTCCTACTTTTTAGAAACTTCAACCTACATAATTCAAAGTTAATTAACAGAAAAAGAAGAGTTACCGCCACAAAGCTGATAAACCTGAGTAATTTGAGACCTGAAAATCATAATTAAAAACCAAAAAACAAGATTTTGCCAAGCAAAAATATTGCTACACAACTGTTCAAGAATCAACCACAATCACATAAAAGTAACAAAAGTATTTCTCTCATATGCAAATGATCCAAAATTTATAGTTTCACCTTTCAAGCATTCAACTAAAGCAGCTATACAAAGGAAACAACATTATTTAGGACAATTTTACAATAAAAGAGCAAATAAAATTTGATGGATCAATTTCCAAACATATAATTTCCCTTTTTTCCCGTTATGGTACCTAATAATTCTGTAGATCTATGAACGAAATCAGACAATCAATGGACTGGAACCCATTGCCAAAAAACAATGTACCAACCAAACCCATAATATAAAAGTTGAAGATTCAGCATTTTGGCTAGCTAAGTGTGCTGCATATCCTCGTTAACTAACAGCTAAGATTTTGAACCTTCAGCCAACTAGATCTATCTCTATATCCATCTCGTTCTTCAAACTACAGACAATGAATTGATTTCATCTTACTCAAAAATCTAAGAGAAACCACATTAAGCATTTTATAATCAAACCATATTGCCAAACACATCAATCAACAACCAATCACTTCCAAATCAAATTAATAACAAAAAAAAAAAAAAGATAATTCGAGTGAATTTAATCAGATCTGAAGAAAGAGAATGAGAAACTTACGGTGAGAGGCAGATCGAGATTTATCCTTTCTCTTCCTTCGCTTTCTGTGAAATTTTCTCGAGAAAATACAGACGTTCTTCTTTTTCAAATTATCAGGTTTTCTCCGCGTGTTTCGGCTTCTAATAGGAAAGAAATGGCGCGTCCAACCAAACAAACCATCCAGATTAGGCCAATGTACAGCTAGCTGTAGACGGAGAATAGATTAGAGAAACTAAATAAATTACTATTAATTAAGTATTTTATTTTTATATATATAAGATGAAAAGGAATAAAAGGAAAGGAAAGCTGGAAAAGATTGCGTGAGAGAGGCAGTTGGCTAATTGTACATGCGAGATTCCACTTTATAGAAGTTTTTGTTAACCCTTCCACGTCGTCATAGGTCGTCAAGTTCTCGGATTTACACCTCACTTAATTATTCTGAATTTTATTCTCAAAAAATTATTGTGAATTTTCATTTTAAATTGATTAATTATAATAAATTTATATAAAGTTAATTTTTTTTGTTAGAAAACAAAATATATTAATTTATTTTATTATGTTTTCATCAAAATTTCATTTATTCAATTACCAGAATTAATCGATCGAACACTATTTAAAAAAAAACAACTCTTCTGCTCAAAAATAAAATATTCCAAATATTTTTGGAAATTCTTACTCCCATTAGACCATTTGTATCTATATGCATTAGGATCCTAATTCATAAATCTATCGTTCGAGATTTCACGAAAAAATTACTTCCTTTCTCCATGATTTTTATTGTTTTGACTTACACACATGAAAAAATCTCACTTTTTTAGAAGAATAAAAAATCTCGTTAATATAATTAAATTATATTAATTTTTACTTTTTTGGTATATGAATGTTTTAAGAAAATATCCCATCGCTAATAACATAATCGTACTTTTTTTTTTCTAACCTTAATATATTTTCTTTGTACGTTAAGAATAAAAGAAGATATTTCTTTGTTTATTAAGAATAAAAAAAGATTAAAAGAGGATTATATCATAACTTATTGTTAGGTAATTTTTTTGATTGGCATATATTAACTGCGTGTGTTTTTATTAGGTAATTAGATAGGTTTTATTAGTATGTTTATTAATATTAAGATACAATAGTTTTATCTATATGCTTATAGATTTTATTAATTACGATAGATAGTTTAATTAATTTTTTATTTTTTAATTCATTAAAAATATATTTAAAATATTTTATATGTAAATTTTAATTTATTTAACATAATATCTTTATTGGTCAGTTTACACGTTAACATCAACAATTGATTACAATTTTACCACACACTCGTTATAATTTTACTAAATATTCATTGTTCATCCGCGATAATTATTTACTGTGATGACTCATTGATTCTTATCAACTGCCAGTTGATTTTTGTTTATATCATATTTAAATTTCATTAATTGGTAAATATAATTACTAATAAAATTATTTTTTAAAAATTATAAAAATATTCGTTAATTAAATCAACCGACTATCAACAACCAGTAATTGGTAGGAGTAAAGCTTATTTTTACACCATGTTTGTATTTGAGGAAAATATGAGAAGGAAATCGAGAAGGAAAATGGTATTAATTCTATTTCTTTCACTTATTTGGGAATGAAGAAAATATGAGAGGAATAAAAGTATAGAAGAAAAATAAATTATGAGACCAACGTTTCATTTCCTCTCCAATTTGAAAGGAAAATTGGAGAAAAATAATTAAAATTACAATTTACCCCAATTCAATATACTTTATTGAAAATAATTAAAGGTTAAACTCATAATTTTACTAGTCATGACATTATTTTCTCTCTTTATTTTCCTTTCAAATATTCAGATTTCAAGAGAGAGATTCTTTTGTATCTTCTCTTTATTTTCTTTTTATATCTTTCTTTTCTCTCTAAATTGTTATCCAAACGCACTATCAGTTCAAAAACGATAGTAATTAAAAATAAATAAATAAATTGGCAAATTCTAATCGCACGTCAAACAAGGTCCGTAAAGAAATCAACGGCAGGAAAAGGGTAACACACAAGGGAAAACATTGTACTGTATCGCAGAGGACAAAAGCGGGTGTCTTTCCTGACTCAGACTGCAAATTTCTCTTCTCGAATTCGTTTCCTCACGTTTTGATCAAACGCTGATTCTTTTCACCTCTCTCCAATTCTTAAAGGTACGAGCAATCTAATTTCTCCTTTTCTGTATACAATTCTTTCGATCTCCAATAATTTCTATCGAAAAATCAGCTTGATAAGGTTTCCCATTATCATTTTTTGATAAGTCAAATTTATAAATTCACTTAGGGTTTGATCGATTGGTTGATTGTCTAAGAAGAAGATGTGGGCGGCTACTTGCCTTGCATCTTGCTGCGCTACTTGCGCCTGTGATGCCTGCCGCACGGTGGTCTCGGGTATAAGCAGGCGGTCGGCCAGGATTGCATACTGTGGTCTCTTTGCTCTGTCTTTGATTGTTTCATGGATTCTCCGAGAGGTCGCTGCTCCTCTAATGGAGAAGCTCCCTTGTAAGCCTTTTACTTGTGGATTATTGATAATTGTTTGTTACGACTATTTGATTTTATTGTTAGCATGAGATTGTTTAAAAAATAATTGATTAATCATGAAAGTTTTAGCTTTTTTGTATGCATAGTTAGATAGTTTTAAGAGATGGTTCTAAATTTATACTGAATATTAATGCAGGGATCAACCATTTTCATAAGACACCTGATAGGGAGTGGTTTGAAACTGATGCGGTGCTGCGTGTTAGCTTGGGAAACTTTCTATTCTTTACTATTCTTGCTATTTTAATGGTCGGTGTAAAGAATCAGAAGGATCCTCGTGACAGTTTGCATCATGGTGGATGGATGATGAAAGTTATTTGTTGGTGCATTTTGGTGATATTTATGTTTTTCCTTCCAAATGAAATTGTCAGCTTCTATGGTAATCAGTTTTGTCAATCTTGATGCCATTAGCATTAAGCATTTGATTTTGGTTTTCTGCTTTTAATTTTCCTATCCATTTCTCCTTTGAATTCTGTTTCAAATTCGTTTGACTTGTGCTAACTATTAAATTTTCTATGGGCAGAGTCAATATCCAAATTTGGCTCAGGATTGTTTCTTCTTGTTCAAGTTGTGCTTTTGCTGGATTTTGTTCATGGATGGAATGACAAGTGGGTTGGATATGATGAGCGGTTCTGGTTAGTTTGCTGTTGACTTGCTTTGATAACCTTCATATTATTAATGCATTTTCTTATTCTTCAATGTGTTCTGACCCTCATATATTTGCATTTTGATTTATACAGGTACATTGCTCTTCTTGTGGTTTCACTTGTTTGTTATGTGGCAACATTTGTCTTCTCGGGATTTCTTTTCCATTGGTTCACACCATCTGGACAGGATTGTGGATTAAACACCTTCTTTATCATTATGACCTTGATTTCCGTGTTTGTTTTTGCTATTGTTGCACTGCACCCTGCTGTAAGTTTATACTTTGCCTGTTATCTCTAATAATTATGGATATCTATCATTTTGCATGCTTCCTATGGGCATGAAACAAAGATGCTGTATGTAAGATGGTCTAATTTTTCTTCACCACTAGTACCAACGAAGTTCTTGGAATTTGATCCACTACATGTCGAATGACATTATATGACATGTTGCTTTTGCTCTGCTTTGAGGGCACGTGTCAGTGAGGTTGTTCCACATGAGAGCTTTTTTGGTTGGAAATAGGAAAAGTTCAAAAATGGGGAAGTATCCAGCTTTCATTTAAACAGAATATTATGCCTAAACACTTCAATTTGACGTATAATTCTTTCAAATTTACAAAGAATGTAATTGGTTGAGAAAAGCCGACTAAACTGTACTCAAAATAATTGTACCCAGAAGGCATGGGTAGATCCATTGGATTAGTGGTCCTAATACTGGTTCCCCATTATGCTTCATGCTTTTATCACTTCTAAATAGATGGCATCTATTTATGGGATTGTTTGTGACTTAACCATTCATGTCATGCAGAGTCACCCATCACTTGTTCTGTAGAAGGTGCTGAAAGAATCATGTATCAATGAACTATTTTCAAACAAAAGATATCTTAAAGAACAATTATTTTAGGGTTTGATGTTTGCACATACAGTAATGTAGTTTAATAGTTTCCTCAAATAATTATATGATGAATTTAAGGATACAACTTTAGTTGATCATGGCCCTCAGGAATAGGCAACCTGGATTGCAAAACTAACATAATTATTGGTTCTTCTCATAGGATCTTGTGTTCTGAGCGAGTATTTCCATACTACATTTGCTAACAAAATGAAGTTATTGTGGTTAACAGCATTATTTTTTACTGTGATGTATACATGGAAAATATAAGTGCGTTACTGTACCGTTGTTCACTTTTTGCACGAAGAATCCTGTAATCTCTAACTTTGAGCCATAGCGCTTCTCCTTTGTTCCCAAAAAGGGCACCTAGCTGTATTTTATTTCATTCTTGGCATGAGAAAATTTTGCGATCTGCTGTTTCATGAGCATAGTTTTTGGTGGAAAACAGGTAAATGGTAGCATTTTGCCAGCATCAGTCATATCAGTTTACTGTATGTACCTATGCTACAGTGGACTTGCTAGTGAACCAAGGGATTACGAGTGCAATGGTCTGCACAAACATTCAAAAGCTGTTTCCACCGGCACCCTCACCATTGGCCTGTTTACAACTGTTCTATCAGTTGTATATTCTGCTGTTCGTGCTGGGTCCTCTACAACTCTTCTCTCCCCACCAAGCTCACCCCGTGCAGGTAAATTTTTATCAAGTTTTGGGAATATACATTTTATTTTGAAGGTACACCGAAACAATTTGTTTGGAGAAAGTTTCTCCAGCCTGAAATTTTCTGTCCTCTCTCCTCCCCCCCCCTCCACCCAAGTTAATTAGATTCGCCATCTTGTGCCCTGAGAATGTATCTGATGCTCTATTTTCCTGGTGTTGCAGGCAAACCTTTGCTGCCATTGGAAAACAGTACCGGAGAGCATCATGAAGAGAAAGACAAAGTGAAGCCAGTCACATATTCTTATGCCTTCTTCCACATCATCTTCTCTCTGGCTAGTATGTATTCAGCGATGCTTTTGACTGGGTGGTCAACCTCAGTTGGGGAGAGTGGAAAGTTAGTAGACGTGGGGTGGCCCTCTGTGTGGGTTCGCATCATTACTGGCTGGGCAACTGCGGGTCTCTACCTATGGTCTCTTGTTGCTCCTATAATGTTCCCAGATAGGGAGTTCTAAGTCTTCTCCGGTGGGAATATAGATATTGCTGGATGTTCAATTTACTGTGCATATGTTATGTAATGTCAACTTCCTGGCTTGCTTGTCGAGTGGAGTCTCTGTGGATACTGTCTACAACAATCTCAAACATGCCTTGTTGCATTCATGAATTGGAGTGGTGAAAATTTGTGCTCTCTCTGTGCACACTTGTAGACATAGATAGGCACTCGCGCAATCACTGTTAACCTTGTCATCTTGTTTGTCCATTTGAATAGGAAACAACCTTAAAATAAATAAATTGCCAAAATCCTGGTGCATGCTTTCTCTGTATTCAAATGATTAATTTAGTACATTTCAAATTAATTGTCTAGTTTCTTGTATTATCAATAATAACTTTCAAATAACTTACATAAACTAACAAACTGGACAGGTTAGGACATAGTAGGATTCACCTTAAGCAATACGGTTGCCAAAGTAAGATCTATCTCTAAAGTCAAGATCCTCCCACATGGCTTGATGATAATGATGCAGTAAATAATTGGCGCTAGGCCTCTGTACCTCTGCCTTTCTTAAACAGTATACGATGAATCATCTCATTTCAATCCATCCAAGTATTGAACTAATATCTATTTTTGTGGATCAGCTCCTAGCATCAGAAAGTGAAAATCACCAAAAATCGCGACAAGAACAATATCCATCCTTGAAATGGTGAAACCTCAAGGAATCTCTAATAATGATTTGCATGTCAACAATTTTAGCTATTAACTTGATAGCATTATGGCAATCCACACATATCCTCAAATTTTTAAAGACCCTAATTGTTGATTTCCCACTTGAATTCAGTATTCCAAAAGCAACTGCCAGTCTTTCACTATGGCTGCAAAGAGTTTCTTCTCTTTCTCCTTGATCTACATTCTGCAGAACAAATTCAGTGTTAGGCTGATATCCAGCCAGTTTCATCTTCTTACCTATATCATCCAAAAATCTATAGATCTCATCGTTCTGTTTATTATTCTTATCTCCAACAAAAAAAGTATATACTCTGGTTTTCACCTGAACCCAACTATGACCCGGTGTCTTCGCAATTCCTTTGTCTCTCATCATTTTTCTAGTTTCAGAAGCTTCAGCCCACATTTTGGCAGTAACTAAAATGTTAGATAATAACACATAATTTCCAGAGTTTTCTGGTTCAATCTCAAACAGTCGAGTTGCTGCTAGTATTCCTAACTCAGCATTCTTATGTACTCTACAAGCACCAAGTAATGATCCCCAGGCCCCAGCAGTAGGTTCTATAGGTATTTTTTGAATGAATTCATATGCCTGTTGTAGTCGCCCAGCACGGCTTAGTATATCGACCATGCATGAGTAATGATCCCCATCAGGTTCAATTGAATACTCAGAACTCATTGAATTAAAAATCGAAAAGCCTTCGTCAACTAGCTGAGAATGGCTGCAGCCAGACAAGACTGCTATAAACGTAACAGAATTGGGTTTAATCCCCAAGCTTAACATTTTATGGAAAAGTATCAATGATTCTTCTCCATTTCCATGCATAGAGTTTGCAATGATCATTGTATTCCAAGCAACAATGTCTTTTTGCGGCATTATATCAAAGACTTCCTTTGAATGTAGCAAGTCACCACTCTTCGCATACAACAAAACTAGAGCTGTGGCAATTGTTTTATCTTCAATAAGCCAATTCCTATATACATAGCCATGAATCTCTTTCCCAGCCCTTAAGCTTTCCAAACTTGTACAGGCAGGTAAGACACTAACAATTGTGATTTGATTTGGTTTAAACCCAGAATCTTGCATATTAGCAAATATGTCCAGTGCTTGTTTATTTTGGCCATTCTGTGTGCAACCACAGATTACAGCATTCCAGGAAGCATGGCTCAACTCGATACCTTCCTTTCTCATTTGATAAAACAAAGCAAGACCCTCCTCACATTCTTTGTTTAAAAAATATGCAGTTAACATTACATTCCATGATACAACATCTCTCTGAGGCATTTTACCAAATACTATCCTAGCTTGTTTAAGGCTTAAGCAACTCGCATACATTTTAACGAGTGCACTACTAACAAAAACATTCCCTTCCATTGCATTCCTCAAAACAAATCCATGAACCTCTCTTCCTAACTTCAACTCCTTCATATCAGCACAAGCAGGTAAGATTGATGACACTGTCAATGAATTAGGTCTAATCCCATTCAATCCCATATCCCTAACAGCAAATATACCTTGTCTAGGCATACCACAATTGACATAACAAGAAGCCATTGAAGTCCAAGAAATCACATCTTTAACAACCAAACCATCAAAAACCCATCTTGCTCCATCAACGCAATTACATTTCCCATACATATCAATCATTGCATTACCCAACAAAAGATCTTTATTAAAACCAAACCGAATTGCGTCTTCATATATTTCCTTGGCCTTGAAAAGATCACCAGAAGCAGCACATGCCTTGGCCGCTGATAGTAATACTAACTTATCAGGCTTTATATTGCGTTCAATCAACGTAGTGTAAATTTCTATGGCTTCCTTAACGAACCCACGTTGAGAGTGAGCTGAAATTAAAATGGTCCAGGTTCGAAGGTCTGGTTCAGGAATTTTATCGAACAAATAGCGTGCACGTTGTAAGTCGCTGGAATTCAACAAATCTTTTATCAGTTTGAAGCTCCGGTGAGGTGGAAGATTTGTGGGTAGTTTTGAAATCATGTAATTTTCGAGTAATGCGATCTTTCTTCTTAAAAAAAATTAAGAGCTTATCATAAGCTTTGATGGCAGACCTCTATGCAACACAGTCCCTTTTATCCTTCTTCTTCCGAGTTTCCACCGCTTGGTTGTTAGTTGGTTAAGACAATTAGCACGCCAAAATTCGAAGAAACAATCAAACAATTTCTATTTTCGACATTCATATGTAATTTTCAATTGAAAAGGATGAGAATGATGTTCACCTCCCCAAAATTTCAAGAAAGTAGAATCAAATGTTGAGACTACCCATTAGGCGTTAACTATTGGAAAATCAAATATCTCGTGTTACATGAATTTTGATCAAGAAGAAGCCTGGGCCTATTAGGCATGAAAAAAGCATAGCCAGGCGTAGCTTGGAAGAGGAACAGAGGAAAGTCAGAGACTCAATGCAATGGAACTAAGCACGGGATGCAAGCTCTTCAATCGTCCTAAATCTTGTTAAATTTGTCAATATTTTATTTGAATTATTTCTCCCTTCGAGTGATTCTTATACTTATTTTTAAATATTTTGTGAAGCAATAAAATTAGTTACGAGATTATATTTTTTCGGTTTCATTAAATAAATTATATTTTTCATTAAAATATATTAATAATAAGATATTAAATAGAAAATATTAATCATTAAGAAATTAATTGTACTTTAAAAAAGGAAACCCACTTTTAATTTAGGGCAAAAAAGAAAACCAAGCATATTTTCGTTAAAGGGGTTAGTAATAAAATACTTTTTTATTTTATTAAGTTATTTTTTTAATCTCATCTAATTACTTTTAGATAGGAATTAAAATTTTCTCATACTTTACGTTCAAGGACTTAATGGATAAAACTCAATAACTTTAATACCTTAAATTTGTGTTTTATCAATTTATTTCACTTATAACTATGAAGTAAATAAATATAATTTAATAATGTGTTTAGAGTTCAATTTTAATTCGCAATGGGCCAAAATGGTTGAAAGTATAAATCTAATTAATAAGAAGAACTTATGAAAGAAGAAAAAATCATAAAAATTGTAGATAAAATAGGGTACATCATTTCTTTATCCTTAAATCTTGATATTGGGTAGTTCCATTTACAGTCACCATGTAAATAAGAAAACGAATAGACAATGAGAGAAATCATGAAATCTACTTCAGCTGCCCATTTAATTAATTTGGTGTTCTAAATTCACGTATTACCATTATGAACTTATAGTAAAGTATATATTTTAATATCATGGCATTATTATTATATTTAAATAGCATTTAGCCAATCAACTAAATTGAATCATTCAATTTTGATGAGGCAAATAAACTATACATACGATAAAAATTGATACTATAGATTTACCATTCCACAGACGAATTATACCACACCTAGATTTAAATTAAAACAGGAAAAAAAAAGAAGAAGAAGAAGAAGAAGAAGAAGAAAGATTCATCTCTACTCTATACCATTCAATGAACTGAATGAGGCAATAATATGTCAGGACACCTGTGAATGCGTACAGGTGTAATCTAGATACCAAGATAATCCTTTGACGCCTATATCAAACCGCATGCCATAAAACATTCTCAAAATTACTTTAGGAATCGTGGTCACTGGTCAGGGTTAGCAATGCAATAACCAAACACTAACAAAGATGCTCAAAAGGACACTGAACCATCTATAAGAAAAATAAATAAAAAATAAGAGGCAAAAAAAAAAAAAAAAATACACTATGAATCCAACTGGGTAAAGTTCTCGTGTCAATCCTCAAAATCTCCAGCATTTTCCAACAGGTAATTTGCTGCCAATTCCTCATTGCGATCGCATGCCAAAAATGCCTCAATGACTAAGGCTCTATCAAATCCCATTGCCTCGAGCTATAAATGGGGAAAATATATCCAGTTAGTAAATTCAGATAAAGAGGGAAGCAATATCATTAGACATATCCTGTACAGTGGCATACGCCCACAGATATCGATAATGATAAAACACAAGACAAAAGCCAATAACAATGTACACTTACCCGTTCAATAGCCTCCTGTTCAGCTGGGGTGACATTGATAGCATGAGGCATATCTTGGTCAACGTGATCAAATATATCCCTGAAAGATGAAAAGTTTAGGTCCCTTTGGAAATGCCCCGGTTGAAATTTTGCGTGCAAGATTATCTATTCAGGGTCTGAGTGTTATATATTTTACAATATAAAATTACAAACTTCTATTCTCGAGATTTAGAAGACAGTTGCAACACGGATTTCTCTACATTCTCAACAATTGAAGAAAACTGTCGAGCAATATTTTTTTTATAGTTCACCTACTGTGGCGGATACATAACTCACCCTTCAGAACCTTCAAGAGGTTCATTTATTAACTGAAGAAATTCTGCATTATGCTCTTGAATCATTCTTAACAGTTGTGGGTTTTGCTTTCCAAGCTCCTGGAGCATAGGCTGTAATGAAAGTGGTAGATTGAACTGAGACTGTAACTTTTCTCATGAAGAATTAAAATAAAATACAATACAAGCAGAAAAATTGAACACAGACCTGTAAAATTTGAGGATTCGCTTGAACCATTGAACGCAATGCTTGAAACTAAAACCAGAAAAAAAAAAAAAAGACAGATTCAACAACATATAAATCCAATTTGTTAGGTACATAAATCAAAGTAGCATCATTGGACATCTAGCAATTGGCATTAAATGAAATCTAACAAGAGACTCAAAAACTTCTGTATGCATATCCAGCAGAATATTTACCTAAGCAACATGGTCCAGTTATTCACTCGTACAGTACACTTAGTCTCCCTAGCTCTACTCATGTGAATCATAATATTTACCATCCCTTTATTTTCAGGCATTGCTTTTGTATCATCTTGACAGACATGGCATTTGTTAAAACTAACAAAGTCAATGCACATAATGATTCAGCAAATGTTGATGTGAAACAAAATGCAAGAAGTTCTAGGCATGTTCAGTTTTTAAATGCATTAAAACAGCAATAATAATAAGAACCAAACCTGTTGATTGTTTCTAAGGAAATCAAGGGATCCAAGTCCACCAGCACTGCCGCCACCTCCGGCAGAAAGTGTCTCCTGGGGAAGTTTCACATAATTGAAACAAGAAACAAAATATGCACAATACATGATGGAAGTCCTCCAAAATCTACAGTTATACCTGAGGAAACATGTTCAAGGGAGATGTGTTAGGTGCTCCAGATGCAGGTGCAGTAGGAGATACACCAGTTTCAGTTGCCTGACCTGCAGCAAAACGAGGGACAGCAACTTCCGCAGTCTCTGGGATT
Organism: Jatropha podagrica; assembly: GCA_947857235.1. NCBI lineage: Eukaryota > Viridiplantae > Streptophyta > Magnoliopsida > Malpighiales > Euphorbiaceae > Jatropha > Jatropha podagrica. The sequence continues at coordinate 40,885 of CANUEP010294231.1, read as the reverse complement.
CCCTGAAGATGAAACAAACATAAGTAAATAAACTAAACAAACATTGTAGCAGAATCTATACTGAGTTTGGACATACAGAATACAAGTAATCCACTGCTCGTTCTGGGTTGTTATAGGCAGCTCGAAGAGCACGTGTAACTGTTTCTTTATCCCAATTGCCACCACCTATATCCATTATTTGTTGAATAGTTTGCTCAAGATTACTGCCAGCAACTAAATTTGAAGCAGCTTGACCATAGGTATCAGTTTGTGCACTAAAACAAATGTATGGAACTTGTATCAGCCCTTACATCATTCAAAATGTATTTATTTTCGAAGGCATAAAGAACAAGATAATATAAGATCACAATCAGTAATTTTTCACACTGCTGACTCACTAAATCCACAAAATGCAAACAAAAAAACACAATGCTTATGGAACATGCAATCCAATGAAGCAAAGTGCACAGATTTTGGGAACCAAAAATAAAGAAGGTAAATCCTTTCGGGATATGATAATTTCTACGTTAAGAGAACAACTGTTCAATTTTCATTGTGGGGTTGGGCTCGGCAGGAAGTTGTCAAACACAAAGTTAGCAATTCAAGCGCTAAATTTTGCCCAGCATGAAGGAAATCACATAAATCAAAAGATCTAATCTGGTATTTGACATGCATGGGCATAGAACTTGGTACTATATCTAATAGCCTTCAGGGTTGATTCGTATTAATGTGAAATCATACACAAAGATTTAAGATCATTGATGATTCTAGAACATGTGTAACATGTCATCCATTAAACATAATCGATGTGAAGAACAAAATCAATAAAAATGACCTAGGTACTGCAGTGGAATTCCTAAAGAAAGGAATCCTTTCCAGCTACCATTTTTAGAGGTCAAACAATTAGTTAACTTGAAGCAAATAATGCACAATTAGATAATAACCCCTATCAAGTACTTGCAGCCAATATTACAAAAGTTGACAAATAACTACACTCTTGTATGAAAATAATATTCACATGACTAGAATATAACACCAGAACCAGCATTCCTCCTAGAGATTCCAACCTAATTTACCAACTTTTGCAAGATTCTGATCCACCTAATTAGGAACAAAGTTGCGATTGATTGCGACTAAGTTCCATTAGAATAATCCAAGCCAATTGATTTTTACTAAAAATTACAAATTTGAAATATAGTTTGAAGTCAATCCTATCGTCCATAATAAATCATAAGTAAATTTAATTTCATAGACATCTCTTTTTATAAAAAGATAAGGTCCTTCAATGAAGATTCTTGCTTTTTCAGACTTGATGTCATCAATTCTATACAAATAAATCAAATTCTCTCAAAGTCCAATGTTTTCTGTTAACCAGTAAAATAGTAATTCTACCAAAAGCATGAATTTTTTTTTTTGAAAAAAAATTAATAATGTTTTACTAGTTAAACGATTTCAACCTTGAGAATTGTTTTGAATACAATAATAATTAATTGAAGTCCACATTTTCAGACAAAGATGATTCTCCTGTAAAAGACATCCCCAGTACAAAAGCAAAGATCAAGGAGAATTATCTATCATCTACAACTGACCCCAGCTCTTCGGCAAAGAGGGTGTTCCCAAGAATCAAAACGCTTAACCTTCCAATCAAAAAGGATTAAAGAAAAAAACTCACTAATGCAATAAGGTTCACCCTCATACTTGATTATCATGTAATTTACCATCATCAGGTTTCTAATGTAGACTTTAACTTCAGCCTTCAGATGGAACAAAAAGTACTTCTATTCTGAATAACCAGCCTAGGGTATTGCTTTATGAAAAATGTTATTACAAATGTATTAAGCTGAAAAGGGTAAGATTGTTCCTAAATATATATATATAAAAAAAAAAAACCAATTAACCTATAACAAGGAACTTCATATTGAAAGTGAACTTGGAACTTTGTTTTAGCCATCTTCCAATAATACGGTTACCCCACAAAGCAAACAGACCAAAATTCCCAGTACCAAGGACTAGGTTTTCAATGTTTAATTACGATTACTTGTTTGACTATGATGTTCGGTAACATAATCTCATAGAATTAAAAAAAACAAACATACTGCCAGTGATAGGGCTCTTACGCAGCAGTTGCTGTTTCAGAAGCTGATGTTGTGCTCTTTGAAGTCCTGCAATAATAGATTGAACATATATGAGGCAAATCTAGCTGATGCAGAAATATGTAATAAAAACAGTTGTCATGTAAACTTACGGTGCTTGAACTTCAGCTGCAGGAGTTAAATTAGGAGTTGCTGCTGTTGCAGGTGGAGTTGCAGCAACAGGCTGTCATAGACAAAATGGGAATTAGCTTATTCAGAGAGAGACTGTCCAACAACAAATGAAACAGAAGACTACCTGGGCAGATGAGGATGAGGTCCCGGTTGAACCTGAAGTTTTACTCTGTCAAAATAGACAATGATTCAAAGAGCATGGTAAAAATACAAAAAGTGGAAGAGGTACTGAAAATGAATTCCTCATAGAGAAAACCTAGCCCCAAGAGGAAATATATACTCACATTCACAAAAATAAATACATAAATAATAAACAGGAAAAAAGTCATTCTATACCTTACTACTTCTGAAGATTTATGCAAAGGTAGCATGAATAGATCAATTTATTAAAGTGACTTCACTCCAAATATTTCCAAACTAACCAACAGTTTGTTAAACAAAAGTATATAGTGACACAAAAACAATTAAGTCTTGCCACAAAGATATATTGCAACTTCTATGCCTTAGCAGTTCAATAGGTTTTAGCTTTAATTTTCCAGATTCTAGACATGCATACTTAATAAGAGAAATGGTTTTTATGATATTAATGAAGTCTGATTGTTAGTTTATTTTCATAACTGCCAGAAAGCAGAAGTGCAGACTTTATGAAAGTGAATGAGGATATTAAGAATTACACATGAAAAATATGATTTTATGTATTCTGCTATATAGCCAACCCAAGTAAATAGAATTGAGACAATTTTGCAAGTTATTCCCAGCTGAAGGCATTTGATAGCAAAAACAAATCACTATCATGATCAACCACCCATCAACATAATTAACAGGTATTTGAGGGGAAACACCTTTATGTTTCACTCTAGTTAGTTAACATAACCCTTTATTTTCAAATCATTTGCACTACACCATACAGTTCCAATCCAACTGCACTTGGGACCAGTCAGGATGCCATTGAAGTACAAAATTCACTCCAATCATTTTATGACAGCTACCGAATGATAATGAGATAACTCTGAACAGCTGCAAATCGACTAACAGGAGCATTGAGGATAACAATATATACAACTCAACAATTCATTATAAATTAGTGCACACACAGAAGCTACAAAATTGACACCCTGCAATCAGAATTGGATATCATTCAATGTATTATCCACAGTTTGGCACGAGGACAAACCAATGAAGAAAATAGGATTCAATTTATTATTTATAGTTTTTTTTTCATACAACTGAAGACAGCTACTTTATAAATAGGTGAAAGCAATATTGTACCCCTTTTATTTTCTTTTTAAGGTTTATGCTCAAATAGTTATTTTGAATATTTTATTCAGCCACCATTATTTCTCAAACAGTAGTATAGAATTAACAACACATTAGCAGCGAAAAGGTTATAGAAGGAATACCTTGCTAAGCATGACAACAAGAAAACCATCTTCAGTGACCTTATTTTCTGACAATGTCGTTTCATCTTTCAATACTTTCCCATTGTGAATCAATAGTTGCTGCCCACAAGGGTAATTGTCCTTTCCTTGCACATCTTCAATATTCTTCTTTACAGCCATAACCTTTTAACATAAACCTCTAATAAGTACACTTTTCCAAACCGTTACGGAATGATAATAATTGACATTTTGCATAAAAAAAATCTACCAATAAACCCTCAACTTGCTTAAATGAACTAAAAGCACATCACTAATTAAAATGTGAAATTAAAAATTAAGAAACCCAAAATCATTGACCAAAAAAAATTCAATATTTACACTTATTAATTTAATTCGACCCTCTTTAAAAACTTCTTTTTATTTTACATAAATCAGCTTAGCATTAATATTATAGGGCTTACAAAAGCTTGAGCCATTGAGTTCGTTTATGATAAATTTATATGTATACATAAAGAAGAGCTACTCACTGTATCGGTGGGCTGAACCCTAATTTCGAAATGGCTGCCTTTCAGAGTTTTAACGGTGAGCTTCATATCCGCTAATTGGACAGAGGTACGAGACGTCAAAGCTTTATTGAAATGCGAAGAAACCCTAGAGGGAATCGAGACAGATAGAGAAACCGTGGTGATGAAGGTTAATCGAGACAGACAAAGAAAGCAGAACCGAGCTGGATTTCAGTTTTTAGATGGTGTGGCCCAATGCAGAGTAGGACACGTGAGTTCAAACAAAATTTCTATACGTGTTGTGGTAAACTAGAAAGATCTGCTTCTATATCTTCTATAATACCTTATTTTACTTGAAAAAGGAAAAACAAAAGCTCTGCGACTTATTTATTTTTTACCAAAAAAAATTTTATCTCAATATAAATTATATTATATAATCTAATTCTTATCAAATTAATAAAATATTAATAAAATTGGGCTTTAACCTTTTTTTTTTTAATTTTTTTTAGGAACATCAATATTATTTAAGACTGATTTCCTCTAAGATAATAGTCTTTTTTTTTTCGTAAGTGTTATTATACTGATTTAATTTATAATCTTATAAAAATCATCTACATATTTTAACTTCTTTTTTAATTTATTAATTTTTTATAACGAGCGTTGCGTTATTCGTTATTATTCATTATTTATACTCATTAACATATTTATATTTATGTAATATTAAGAATGATTATGATTTTTCTCTTATATTATTTAGATTTTTATGATGTTGGAGTATGATTTCATGTGTAACAATTTTGAATTAAAAGTAATATTCATATTATAAGTAAATAATATTATTTTAAAACTAATTTTATTATGGTAGGAGAATATTAAACATAAAGCATATTTAATAAAATTATAGATGATAAAATAAAAAATATATTATTAATCATACGATTAGATTTTAATTATCATCTAAAATTTCATAAAAAAAAGTTTTTGAGGAAAAAGAAGCAACTATTAATGTATTTAATTTTAGCTTTTCATTCATTATGGCGTAATTAAAAGTGAAATACAATAATAAATGAAAATAGACTATAAATTAAATAAAAATTTTATGGATGATTTAAAATAAACAAATGCATTGTCACTACATAAACTACGTGAATTGATAAGTCAATATCCACAGCATGTAAGAAAAAAAGTATCTTATATGCTTGCTGCCGGTAAACAAAAAGTACCCTAAAACCAACTAAATAAATTAATCTCGGATTGAATGTGGTGGAGGCTTACGTAGGTTCATTGTGTATTGTGGTTCTACATAATTATTACTTTCCATGTTATAATTACTGGCTGCAATTCCACTGTTTGTGTCATTATTCCTTCCGACCTTTATTTTCTTCATAACAACTGTTTTAATGGCTTTAGTTCCACTGGTTTGTGTTGGTTCTACTGCTCTACATTTGAGCTTTCTCCTTGTCTTTCTTTCCAGGTTCACTTCCTCATCTAACCCTAAATCTGCTTCATTGTCAACGACAACTTTCTCCAATTTCATCTTATTTTCTCTAACAAATAAAAACTCCTTATTATCTAAACATTCTTCATCTGCTTTGTTATCTTCACTCTTTTCTTCTTGGATTGCATTATTTTACTCAATAGCATCACTGCATTCTTCATCATAATCACTGTGCGCATTACTAGTTGTTCGTTGTGCATTGATTGTCCTTTTTGGATCCCTTTTTTCCGTTGTACATTGACCTTGCAATTCATTCCTCATTGAAGTTTCACCAAATTCACCTCACTTCCTCATCTGAATATACATAGTTAGCATGATCATATTTCCTATTTTCCTCAGTCTGTATGTCAGTGTGAATATAAACCTTGAGCCATCCAAATTTCTTTCCTCTTTCAAACATCAATTTCACCTCATCATTATCTTTAGTAAACTTCAATGTCAACCATGATATATGGGGTTTATAGTACCCTATTTGTTGCACCTCACTATACTCATATCCTCTTACCTTGTCACACACCTCAACTTATGTCATTGACCCAGTTTGTGCATCTCATTCCTTCAACCTCTTCCCACCAATGTAGTTTATCCTTCTATTTTTCTTGCTTTGCCCAACCATATCGCCACCTACCCAAACATCTAAGGGAAACCTGCGTATTGAAAGTCACAAATAAACATATATCAATGTCCTCTCATATTTACAGCAACGTTTGACAAAATAACCATTACTGTCCCCATTCAACAAGAAAAATGGCAAGCATACAATACAACAAAATACTCAAGATGGCAATAAACGAGGGCAAATGTGACAATGACAGTATTACAAAAGGTGAAATTGTATGTGAGCAACTGTACAATAAAAGAGGGGAAATAGACAATCAATATCATAATAAATAAATCAAAATGGGCAAGCAACAGTAGTCATCCAAACAAATCATCAATTAATAATTTCACAACCAACATTAATTCCTTTTTTTTCCTGAAACCCTAATTTTAGAGATTCAAATTAATTTTACTTACCATTTTCTCTCCTCGGTCGACATCTCCAACAATGTCAGTCAAATGCCTGGCTTTAATCAAATCCCGCCAACAGTGAACGTCAATTTCTGTAAAAAAGCTTTGATGGTGACTGTGGGCAAGTCATTGTTAAGAAGAAAGAAGGGGAGCAATTAGGGATTCTAGTCTCACCTTGCCAAACGATGCCTTCTACTTTACTTACGCTGAAACAACGAGCTTTAACAATTTTTAGGGGCTTGGATTAAGCTAATCCAAGATGGTTTGAAACACATTTTACATTATTTTATTAAAAGCTCATAGCTAATTTTGATTTTAGGAGATAATATTTTTAAATTTCTAAGTTGGGAGGATAAGTAACCGAGTTCAGTTTAGGATGTTATTGCAAAAAATTGCAAACCTCAGGATATTTTGGTAGGTTAAGCCCAATTGAAGTAAATCAATTTATTACTCGACTTTTACTACAATATATAAATTAGTTTTTCTGTATAAATACAGATTCTATTATTCAATGACACATGGCAAATAAACCTGCTATAGCAGGTTACTTTTTTTTTTGAAAGGAACTATAGCAGGTTACTTGATTAATCATTTTTTTTTTCCAACTTACTTTTAAATATACTTATTTTTTTATAATTTCTTTTTCTTTTTTTAAATGGTACAAATCAATCATAGTATCTCAAGACAGGATTCAATAAATTTTTCTTCTAACTTTTTTAAGAACAAAAGTATTTTCAATAAAAAAATAATACAGATATTAGACAAAATGTAATATTGAAAAAGTTATGAAAAAAATATAGATAAAAACAATAATCTCATCAGCAGCTATATTTTGAAAATAAAATAATATATAAAAAAAAATTACGGGACATGATAAAGATAAGAAAAATTACAAGTTAGTATTATGTCTATTTTAGGAAGAAAAAGGCAAATTTTAATTTAATTTTATCACTTTCATGTGCAAATGACGTGTCACAAAAGAAACATGTCAGATTCAATGATTCATATCTCATAATTAACTTAAAAAAAACCCTCAGAAAAATAGAATGGTATATATATATATATAAACTCAAATCAAAATCTCAGTACTTATTAAGTTCTGCCTATTAAATATTTAAATTTTTATTTATTGATACTGAGGCATTCAATTTTATTTCAGTAAAGACTAAATTTTAAATTGCAGAAGAGTACAAGAAATATAAATCAGTAAAATAAACACAATAATACTGTTAGATATGGAAATTTTTCATTCAAAATGAGGGTTTAATTTTGATAAATATAAAAATTTAAGGACTCAATATTGACAAATAAAAATTTAGGATATGATTTTAATAAAAATAATAAAAAAATCTCAATTAAATTCAACGTACATAACAATCATTTTTCTAGTTCTCAGCTAGATAAATGGTTATTTTTAATAAAAATAGAAATTTAGGACTCATTTTTTAATAAATAGAAATTTAGAGGCTTAATAGACAAAACTCAGTAAATTTAGGGACTTAAATGTTGTTTTTCAACTTTAAATAAGAAAATAATAAAAAAACAAAAAGGTGGCGGGATTAAAGGAAACGTGAGAAAGAAAATACAATTAGTTTTTGATTTAAAAACGAAAAGAAAAGAATTTAACGACATACAAACATGGCGCAAAGTTTGAGCGGCTATCCGATAGCTCCGCTTTCTCTCATATTTCACGGGAAACAACAACATCGTCTTTGTCATCAATGCTGCCTCTCTCTTCTATCAGCTTTTCTTTCCTTTCTTTTCACTTCTCTCTGTCCACTTTTCATATGATCATTTCTTCGCCATTACTTTTTCTTTTCCTTTAGAGTCAATGCCTTTGATCTCTTTCCATCTGTTTAAAAAGCCATGATTGATTGATTTTTCTCTTGCTTTTTTTTACCAGTTTCGAATTACACTGTATTTGGTTGAGCTTGGGATCTGTGGATCGCCTGTGTGCTGGTTTTTCAGGTCGTTGGAAGACAATGGAGAAGAAGAAGTATCCGATTGGGTCAGAGTTTTACTCTTTGTACGAAGAGGTCGGGCAAGGCGTGAGTGCCTCGGTACATCGGGCTTTGTGTATTCCATTTGAGGAAATCGTCGCGATCAAGATTCTCGACTTTGAACGCGATAATTGTGATTTGGTACATTAAATTCATTTATTTTCAATTTTGCTTTCTCTGCGTCTTTGTTTGTTCGTTTGTGTGTGTTTTTGCAAGTTTGTTTCAGCTTCAATTGCTTTAGTACCGTGAAAATGCTAGATGAGCTTTTTGAATATGGTAATCGGTTAGACGTATGAGTATGAACATTTGTTGGATTAAGGTAATAGATCCATTACAATTTTTACATTAGAGTTTGAAGTAGTAAACCTGTCATCTTCAGTAGCGAGGACATAATTTCTTGAGGTGTAAATAAAATGCTTAGCTCAAGTCTACACTAATATGTACATACGTGAATTGCAATTGCTTCATAGAAAGTCGAAAACCATTGATAAGAAAGATGGAGCTTCTTGCTTTTTACAGGAATCTAGATGAGCAGACATGTTTGTACTATTTTCTTCATTTAGGATCCTGTTGTAATTTGTACTTTTGGATAAGTGTTATTTAACTTTTAAGGTTAGATGCTGAACATTCAAAAATTACAAGAGAATTGGCAAATAGTGATGCATCCGTTATATACTTTTGCATATTTCTTCCATTTTCCCGAGTATAGACATTACTTTCTGTTTCAATACCCAACTTATTCTGTGGAGACCATGGAAAGTGATTGAGGTGAAGTAAATTTGTGGTCCATGGCTGATAGGGTCTTTTGCATCAATTTCGTTAGTATGAAGTTCTTGTCTGTGTTTTTTCCTATTCTTTCATTGTTGACTGTATATGTCCCCCTAAATATTTGTTGTCCACAGAGTAACATCTCTCGTGAAGTGCAAACAATGATCTTGGTTGACCATCCAAATGTTCTGAAATCACACTGCTCCTTTGTTAGTGATCATAATCTGTGGGTTGTTATGCCATACATGGCTGGGGGTTCTTGTCTTCACATATTGAAGGCTGCTTATCCAGATGGTTTTGAGGAGGTAGTGATAGCAACAGTACTGCGTGAGGTATTGAAGGGATTAGAGTATCTTCATCATCACGGACACATACATCGAGATGTTAAGGTGAATAATTGATTTCTTGTTAGCAATAAGTTCCTGTAAGCATTTCATTTTGCGCTTTATTTCATGCCTCAAAAAGACTCTTCATGTTTTTTTATCGAGCAGCTTCTCATGCAATGTTTTGAGTATTTTGTTTTTTGAACTTTAAATATTTAGGCTATTCCTTAGAATGACTAGTGACAGGAGAAGCAAGACCTTACAAAGAAGTTGGTGGCAAAAGAATGCGACATTATTAATCCTGTTTATGGAGCAGTACAATCACATGTTTGGGATTTGTATGCATAGTTGCTTGCATTTTAGATATCATTGAGAGGACTTGTTCTTTTATTTTGGACTTCAAAACTAATATGTAATGGTTGTCTCATGGACAAAAGTTGATCCTCATATTTTTCTAGATTTGATTCTCTGGTTAGTTGTGTGATTCAAGAGTGGACTGTATCATAAAAAATGAATTTAGTTTTGAAAATTCAATGTCTAAATTCAAGTTTTTTGAAAGTGGAAGTATCAAAATGTAAGTTATTTTAAACCTGGAACTTTTTTTTTCTTTACTTAAATTCTCTCCATCTCTTTTCTAATTTCTATTGGAATGGTATAGAGAATTAGGAATAACATATAAATTTCTTTTGAAGAAAAAGGTTTAGGATATTTTAACATCATTTGGCTAATTGAGAGATTAGTTGTATGCTTGAGTAGGAAAGGAGTTTGAACATTACTAATTTGGTATTTAAACATTTTGCCTTCAAATATCAAATCAAATATTGTTAATTTATTAATTTGACGAATGAATTGCTAACTGTTAGTCATTTCAAAAGTTCAACTCATTTTAAGTTCGTTCATTATTATCTTATGGTCTCTATAGGCAGGAAACATTCTCATTGATTCACGTGGTGCGATCAAACTCGGAGATTTTGGCGTTTCTGCTTGCCTCTTTGATTCAGGTGATAGGCAACGCATGAGGAATACATTTGTGGGAACACCTTGCTGGTATTCTTCTACTTTAAGAATTATAAAACATTTTAACTTCATAGTTTTGTCTTCAAGAAACCTAACTTGTATGTTACAGTAAGTCAGCTGTAGTCAAAGCTTAAAGTGTGTGAAATTGATTCTTGTAGAATATCTAAAATATCAAAATCATAGGCAAATGATAAATTATATATTATTATGGGAGAACTTTGAGCTATGCATAGTAGCGATTTATACATGTAAAGAAACTGAAATAGAAGCACGGGAACTTCAAGCTATCAAAATGGAAAAATTACAATTATTTCGAAGTTGATATATTTTAGTGGGAAGAGATTTCACTAGAATCTATGAAACTTAAAAGATAATCATTTAAAAACTAGCAAGAGATACAAAACATCGATTTCCAAATTTTAAGATGTCAATATCATCATTTCGCCATTTTAGAAATCCAAATTGCTCTATTGATGTTTCAGACTTGAACAAACACACTAAGCTTTGTCTTGTCTTGAGCAAAAGGTAATAGAAATGTTATTAAAAGCCAATTTATTTTTTATTTGAATAGGTTAAGGATGAGCATGCATCTTCACATCACTTATATTATTTGAGTACTTCCTTTTATCAAATGAAGATCGTTACTGACAGTTTTTTGTTTTCGGTGGATCTAGTTAGAATTGATAATATTAAAACTTCAATTATTAGGAAGTTTCTTTGCTGAGCACCTTATTCTTGTTTATAATCCAGTTACCCATATATTGTTTTGCAGGATGGCACCTGAGGTCATGGAGCAGTTACATGGATATGACTTCAAGTTAGTTTTTTCTCTCTCAAGTGTTTCTCCATCTCACACTGACTGGATAGTTGACATTGATGTTCTGTTTGGAAATTTTCCAACAGGGCTGATATTTGGTCTTTCGGGATAACTGCTCTAGAGCTTGCTCATGGGCATGCTCCATTCTCAAAATATCCTCCAATGAAGGTGCAAACATAGACATATTCATATTTTCACACTATTAACATCATATTTTTAGAGCACTACTACTGTAATTTCAATCTGAAGCAATATTTCTCTTGAAAGGTATTGCTTATGACTTTGCAAAATGCACCCCCTAGCCTGGATTATGAAAGAGACAAGAAGTTCTCTAAGGTGTGTTTTCAAAAAGCTATTGAACTTAGCACCCATTTGGCTTAATTATGTTGTATGATGTACACTTTCTCTCTTCTTCTTCAGTCTTTTAAGCAGATGATAGCTAGTTGCTTGGTGAAAGATCCTTCAAAAAGGCCTTCTGCAAAGAAATTGTTGAAGCATTCCTTTTTTAAGCAATCCAGGTCTAGTGATTACATATCAAGGACACTTTTGGAGGGATTGCCTGCTCTTGGTGATCGTATGAAGGCATTAAAGGTTAGTCAGCTAATTTTGGGGAGATGAATACTGATAAATTGCCTGAAATAATGCAAACTGTGATTATATTATACTTAAAATTGGTGTCATTGAAATATAGAGAAAGGAAGAGGATATGCTTGCACAGAAGAAGATGCCGGATGGGCAGAAGGAGGAAATATCACAGGTTGGAAAATTTGAATTTATTCACGTGAAGATAAAAAAATGTTTCATTTAATTCTTTTCCCAAGTGGATTGTGTGAAGAAATAAAATGTTGATTTATGTTTTTACTTGCTTAAGTTGTCTGAATTGGTTCTGAGTTACCTTGACTTTTTCCATCTCATTTCTTTAATAGATAGTCATTCTCCTTCTCCCTTTAACAGTGTTTGCACTCTCTCATCAACAACCATTTATACATTACAACATCAACATTAAAATGTGGAATATGGCTCTTCCTAGAAAATCTGTAGACTTTATACATGTAAAAGAAAATGAAGAAAACAAGGAAATTACAGTCTAAGTTTTTCTTTTATTCCTAACATCACAATTTTATGAACATTTTGAGTTTTAAATCCAAATTTTGTAAGTTGATTAGAAATTAGTTTTTTCATCAAATAAATGATCTCAGGTGCACTATGAATTTGGATTGTGTTTTTGGTATTTTCATGCTTTGATTGAAAATTGGTCTAAGAGTATGAATTTCTTCAATGTTACTTTGTTTTCTGATAGTGATTTGTATACTTTGGCTGTATGCTTATCCTAACAAGAATGTCTTGCCTTTTGTCATGGATTAACCTAGTCTGCTTCCAAATAAAATTTATTTCGCTTCACTAGTTTGTTCTTTGCATCTAAACATATGCAGGTTTTAGTATTTAGTCTTTTCTTTGCATCTTACACTACCTAGATTTTCTTATTTCCTTATGAAAATTTGTAGAATGAATATAAACGAGGAATTAGTGGTTGGAATTTCAATCTTGAAGATTTGAAAGCTCAAGCTTCGCTGGTACGGAAACAATTTCTGTTGTTTTCTGTTGTAATCGTTAAATGGAACAATGAGTAGGATCACAATATATTTTTGCCATTAGATACAAGATGTTGAAGACCCTGTAGCTGATAATAATCTGGTGGGAAGCTCCAGTTCATCACTTGCAATCAATGGGCTTGAGAAGCAATTAGAGTCTCAACACTGTGCAGAAAAGGTATTTCAATATTCTGGTTTGGAATCTTGTGAGTTGTATTTTAATCTTTATTTTCCGTTTAATGGGTTCTTTGGTTTCTCATGGTCATATATTTCACAGGACAATAGTGATCTAAAGCAAAATCGACCCACTCCTCTTCCATCAGTTAACTCATCTATAAATATTACTAAGTATGTTTCTAACTAGATGCATTGTCATTGTTAAATTCATTTAGAGTTATAGGAAGTACTCAGAACACAGGGTATGAATGTTTCTAAAAGGGAAAAGTAAATTAGATTTCCATACGAATGCTGCATCATTTTATCTTTAATTATTGTTGAAGTGCTTTTGATTATGCTGACTTAGATCTAATGAAAATTTTTTCTGAACTCAAGATTTAATGAAAAATATGATTTTTTTTCCAGGTTTATATTTGAAAAATCTGATGATGACTCCAGCATTGCAAGTCCATCTTGTGAGCAATATGTTTCACAAGATACGTCACCCCGACGTGATGATAATCTGGAAAACAATGTGACTGGAAAACCTATTTTTGAGATCAGTGTAAAATCAATGGAGGGCACACCTTCTCTACAGAAAACAGGAAGTCCATCAGGTGGCTCTACTTTAGCAGACAGTGTTGTTCCTCATAAAGGAGAAAGGTTTGACGCTGAATCTTACAGAATAATGGTAACTTTTTTGCATGAATGAAATGCTTTTCTTGAATTGCCTAGTCTTTGCCATCCTTTTACATTTAATTGGTTGAATTTAATTGATTGAAGTCAGGCAGAATTGCTTATATAAAAGTAAGTGGTCAATTTTCTTCTCCTGTTTTTTCCAATTATTTATCATCACTTGCTCTTATATATATATATATATATATATATATATATGTATATATATATATATATTGGTGATTGTATTTCTAGATCTTTTACGAGTTGCTTACAGATTATAACAAATTGGAGTTTCTGAACATATGGGATAATTTACATGGATAAATGATAATCATCACTAACATAGCAAGTTAATTTCAATTATAATAGTTATTTATTTATTAAAGATGTAGGCAATGTTATTCTTGTCTTTGAAAAATATTTTTAGAACTTTGAAGCCTTGACAAACATAATCTTGACTAAATCTTTGTATAAGGCTAGTCTGCTTGTCATTTATGCAAATGAGTTGCATTCCAAGTTTTTTTGTTCTCTCTGCAAGGGTTTCTGGGTAATATTCTTATTATTATGCTGGGATGTGGTGAATTAATTTAACATAGGAGCTAGACCTTTTAGCTACACAGATCTCTGAAGCAGTAATAAACTAGAGAAGTTTGCACAGAAACCGCAATCTTTTGGAACTTAATTTTCATGTGCAACTCCTATACTAAAATTGTCCATAATCCGCAAGCTTGTCTTTTTCCATATTTTTGCCAAGTCTTTCTCTTGTAACTCAAAGGCTTTACTGTTGTCAAAAGCAAGCAAAGGATGGGAAGAAAAAGAAGAAAGATACAGAGGAGAAAGAGAGAGATTGCATTTCATTTCCTATTACGTTGTTAAATTTAACATGTATTCACCAAGCTTTATGTGATTTACAGTGATAAGTTGCAAAATCAACGACAAAATAATTCAAGTCCAGAGTGCAATGATGTGCCTTCTGAAATTCCTTCTAAAGCATCTAAACTATCAGGCAAGCAGTTTGCACTCTCATTTTGGTGCAAACTCTTCTCAATTTTTCCATGAATAGCTCTACTTTCTTAATCTGACAAGGCAACTTTTGCTTTCCCATTTAATCAAAGTATTCTTGCAACAGCACCAAACAATGATGAACCTGATGAGAAAGCAAAACCCCCAGTTGTTCAGCAAAGGGGACGTTTCAAAGTTACTTCCGAGAATGTTGGTATAGAAAAGGTGACTTGGAGGGTTTCGGTGTTCACGTCGATTTTTTTTACATAGACAGGATATAACTCGTCTTCCTTTTCAGGTGGCTCCAAGTCCTATATTGCAAAAGAGCCATAGCATGCAGGTTTGTAGGTCTGAGGTCAGCACATTTGTGCCAAGTTGTCGGATAGATTGCTTCATTTACTATTATAATTTATGGTTATCCTAGAGCTTGCATTATAATTAAATGAGCCACTTTTGAAAGATCTTTTAAGAGTTTTCTAGCTCTAGAAAAATAGAATACTTACTCTTCATACTCTTCGGCCAGAACTCTGCCGGATTCTGAATTAGACCAGAACCAGAACTGACTGGAATTAGAACCGATAGGTTTGGGCTGATTCAGAGCCTTTGAGGCCAGTGAATTGACAATCTAGGCGTATTAGTGTCAGTTAAATTGCTCTATGCATAAACTATGGTCTACCCACCTTGAAAATTTACATGCTTGTATTTCCGGTTGATTGAACTGACAGTTCCAGGCTTATTAGTGTCATTTTAAACATACTTTATTGTTAGTTACTTAGAAAGGAGATGACCTACATGTTAACTGTTGAGAATGGTGTTGAGATTCCACCTTAGGTTCGCTGTTAGATTGTCCAAAGAACACTTACTCATTTTGAAGAGAGATTAAATTATAAAATAAAACCTTCCTTTGCCCAATTCCAAATATGTAACATACGCACACAAATGCATGCAAACAAATGCAAAATTTCACCTAAACCTAATCGTGTTCTGTCTTACGGCAATGCTATTGCTTATTTAGGTGCTTCACCAACATAATACACTTTCTCTACCAATACCACCACCATCTGATGCCACGTCATCAACTCTTTCCGGTCATTCTCTGTTTCCACTGCTAAATTCTGTTTTGCAGACAAATATTCATCAAAGGGTATGTATCATCCAGTGTAGGTTTAACTAGCTTTTTTTTTAAAAAAAAAAAAAAAACATAATTATTGAATTTTCTTTTTTCATTGATGTTTTTGTTGTTGCTGCTTTGTTCTTTCTTCTCAACAGGATACAATTCTTAGTCTAATGAAGCAAGTTTCAAATTGTGACACTCCAGGTGCAAGCAATTGATGATCTTGCATTTCCCAACCCCCTTTTTCGGGTTAAAACTAGGGATCTTACCTTGATGTTGTCTTTATCTTTCTAGCTAATCGTCCTGTTGATGGAGGATCCACACTGGCACAAGTAGGTTCCTCAGAGAGGTCTTTGGTATGTAATTGGGCTCTTTATATTGTGCTATAGAGAATTTCCAACCAAATTATCATATGACTCTATGTTGGCTTTGTGATAGATCTGCTTCTGAAAGGAGTGGTATTCTGCTTTCGACGGATGAATTTAAGAAATATGACATTTTTTCCTCTTTTTGTAACTTGAAATAGCTTTAAGAAGAGAGAGTATATTATTAATTGATTATACAATTAGTTTCATGTTAGGTTTACAGAGTTCTGGTCCTTCTGGAATTGGTTAACAATTAAGAACACAGGTAAAAGTCGTGTGGACATGAAGATTGGAAAATATTTTGATGCCTAGATTTTTAGCTTTTGATAGCAAAACAGCTCTTCTATTCTATTATTCATTTTTCTGTTCATGTCCCATCACAAAGTATAGAATCAGTCAAAGCTAGAACTATTCTTGCTGTTGAAGCTAGATGATTTCCATAGAGAAGATTAACATGGAAATTCTTGTACAGTTTACAAATTCTTAACTGATGCTTACCATAAAGTATTCTATTGTACATCATTATTTCTTTTTTTCCTTTTCCCTGTCTCTTCAGATGATTTTGGAGAGTACAGGTTTTTCTGAAAGGTTTTGAGCTACCTCTAAGTAAAACCATTCCATATCCATTAGACATAATGATTTGTGTAAACTGAGTTTGCACTCTGCATTTTCTTATGTTGGAGAAGGGCACATTAAATTTATTGCCTCTTTTTTACGTTTTTTATTCCTTACTAGAGCCTGTGATTTTGAACCGACACGAAAAATCCCTACGAAGTTGCTTTCTAATTTTAAAGCTAAGGATTTTTTGCATGAAATTTGCAGCTAGAAGCAGCACACGACAGGGAGAAAGAGTTACTTCATGAAATAACTGATTTGCAGTGGAGGTATTTATAATGCAATTCAGTTGCAAATTTGCACTAACATCTAAATATACTTATGTCTCATTTTGCATATACAGGCTTATATGTGCTCAAGATGAACTCCAAAAATATAGAACAGAAAATGCTCAGGTTAATTATCAATATCCTTTGTTCACATGATCACTTCTACTGTTTAGCCTGTCGATCATTGTCTAATACAAGATTTTCAGGTATGATTTCGGATTTGACCTCGCACCACGATGAGGATTATAGAACAAATTTCACAAACCCCATTACAAAATGCAGACAGATAAATGCGAGGAGGGAAAATACAGATGACCAACAGATACATGATTATAAATATTATTATTGTTAGCTTATTATTATTTGTAGCATAGGTTTGTTTTGGTATCTTGTAGGCAGGAGAATGTCAGTTGCTACGCTGCTTGTGCAGATTCATCAATGGTACTATTAATTGTACATGATTTATATTATCTTTTCCAGGCCAACTTGGGAGTTGTAAATATATACCTTTGAGCCTAAAAGTAAGCAACTAAACGTATTCTATATTGACTTGCGTAACAAAATGTGTATTGTCGTTTTCTTACTATTCTGTTTTTGTTGGTTGTTTTTCAATCCTCGTTTCCATGTTTTTATGATGAAAACGCTGTCGTCTGCTCTTCCAAGAGGACAATAAGTAATTACAATTAACAATCAGTTACACTTGTTCGTAGAATTAACGGTTTATGTCGTTTACCGGCAACATACACGGACTATATTGGTTTTGGTTCCTAGACATAAACATTATTATATCACCTATTCATTATCCACAAAACGACAGGTAGTATTTAAATAATAATAATTAACTTTATTTTTGCTGCTTGATTATAATGATTATCTTTTTTTTGCGCTTATTTCTGTCAATTCACATAATACTGGACAACTCAATTCACATAATATTTCATTGAAATTTCTTAGTAGATCAGTTTTTAAATAATAAAAAGTCAATTATATAATTTCCTATTTTTCATTGTTTTTAAAATTGTACCTTAATTTATACAATAATTTTTTTCTAATTTTTAAACATGAGTAATGGACTTTCATGGTTTTTGTTTTCTTCCCTATAAAACAATTACTTATTACTACTAATTCTTTTCACTACTTAGAAATTTGATTTTTTTTTTTTTTCCTGTCAACAATTATCAAAACCATACATCTAGGCAAAGGCAACTTCAGAATTGAGAGGTAGATTGGTTACCTTCCCATCAACACATTCTAAACTGATCAAGTGAAGTGTATTTTTATTTTGAAAATTATAGAAAAATAAATAAAAGAGAGATGTATAAATAAAGAAATATCAAATTTTAAACTCTTTGTTTTGTACAAGTTTAGTAAATAGCTATAGATATTTAAATATAGATGAGAAAAAAAAGAGTAAACTATTAGAATATATACATTAGGCCAAATGGTCAAATGGTTCTAAATCAATTTCCATTTTAGCCTTTCTATTTTTATTTTGCATTTTCTTTTATCGAGTTTTGGTTTTGTTTTATTATTATTGGCCAATTTCAATTTCAAAAATTTGAATTCATTTTTAAATTATAAAAATTTGAATTTATAAATGAATTTACACAAAATTTGTTGGAATCATTTATTCCCAACAAGGAGTTAGTATTTCATTTTAGAAGAATTGTTGATAGATATTTCTTTAAAGAACAACAAGTCAATTACATTTTTCCTATTTTCCATTACTTTTTTTTAAAAAAAAATATACCTTAGTTTATACTATTCTTTGCTACAAAAAATTAATAATTATTACTACTATTTTTTTTTTTTCATTCACTACTTTCTAGAGATTTGAAATTCTTTTTATCAACAACTATGGATACCATACATTTAGTCAAGGCAATTCAAAAATAAAACAAAATAAAAACAAAGCAAAATAACAAAAATAATTTTAAAATTGACAAATTGAAAATGATTTTAAAATAATTTTAAATTTGGATACCTTCCCAAATCTGATGAATAATCTCTTCTGGAGTTTAACTCATAAAATCTTGAAAATTCTAGGAAAAAAGAATAATATATATATATATATATATTAATCACAATAGACTTGAAAAAAGAATTCTCAAATTGATGTGATCAAAATTTATATTTATATAATAAAAAATAAGGGGAAAAAGAAAAAAGATGTGGATATAAATCATTGAAACCTTAAACTGAACATGCTACATCTATGTTCAAATATAACCAAATTTGAGAAAAAAAATGTAAAATCCACGATCTTGCGGAGTAGACCAGATCCTCAAGACTCTTTTTTTATCCATTCATTTCAATATAAAAGCTCACTCTTACTTCACTCTCAAATGCACACTACCTCTTTGATCATCTTTCTCTACTGTAAAACCCCAAAAAAAAGAAGAAAAACAAGAAAACAAAAATGCATTGTTCTCTTCTTTTCTCTTTCTGCCTTCTTTTCTCCTCAGTCTCTGCTTTTAACATTACCAAAATGCTGAACGAATATTCTGATTTCGGAAACTTCAACGAGTTACTATCGAAAACAAGAATAGCGGAAGCCATTAACAGCCGCAGAACAATTACAGTTCTTGCCGTCGATAACGGTAATCTAGGCGCGCTTACTGGATACGCAACGGCCGTTCAAAAGCATATCTTGGATCTCCATGTCATCTTGGATTATTATGATGAGAAAAAGCTTAAAAATATAAAGAAGAAAAGTGCATTGCTTACCACCCTTTATCAGTCTACTGGGTCGGCCAGAAGCCAACAAGGGTTTTTGAATGTAACAAACGATGGGGGTTCGATTCGTTTCGGTTCTGCCGTTAAAGGTTCTGGGCTCAACGCCAATTTGGTAGGATCCGTTACATCACAGCCTTATGATATTTCCGTTTTGCAAGTTAGTGGTATTATTATTCCTGAAGGTCTTGACACCAACACACCACCACCGGCAGATTCACCGTCGCCATCAGAAGCTCCAGAACCGTCAGCTGAGACTCCTACACCTGAAGCACATTCTTCAGTTTCATCTCCTCCGGCTAGCGAAGATGCTGACGGTCCGTCTGCAGATGGTCCCGCGGCGGATAGTCCTCAGGGCGGTGCAACTGCCATTGGCGGGGCAGGAAATTGCATATTTGCTGTGATTTTCATGGCTTTGTTCTCTGCATGGTCTAGCTAAGACGAGGGAGAAATTGAAGGTCAATTAGGAGAATAAGAGAGTAGAAAGATTAGTTTCTTTTTGCACTCACCAACCTGAGGCTGTGTTGGTTGCTAATGTGCCTCTGTTAATTCCGCTACATGTTTTTTTGGCGTTGGTTTCGCAGTTCAGTTCATTGTTTTGCCTTTAAAACTGTTTCATTTTGTAAGCCTTCTACCATAAATGGAATCAGAGATGAGTGCTTGATTCATGAGAAAACTATTGATTGTTCTTCATCTACCTTTTTTTCCCCCTTTCCAGTTGCTTGTTGCCATCTTCTTCTTTTTGTCTGTGATCACGCCATTTGAAAATCCACTGGTCTCCAACTAATAAACTAACCTAACATATAATAAGCTAATAAACAGTGGAATTAATTAATTAATTAGCTACCATTTTTAACCGTAAAACTAACCAACAGAATGTTCAAAGTTTTCTCTTTTAGGCTTTGAAAATTCTTTTTATTTTTCTCTATTTTAATTGGCCACGTATTAATATATATTTAATATTTTAAATATTATTCTATGAATACTCATGATTGTATCCAGTAATAGAAAAAGGGAGCCAAATGATAATAAATAAATAAATAAAAATTTTAGTATATATTAATGGCGTGAAGAATGAAAGTAATATTGTTTTTATTAATATTTCTGATGAAGCTATTATTAATTATAATATCCTATATGATTTAATAATAAAGTATAAACCATTTAATTTGTCCAAATACAATATATAAAAATATATTTTGATATTTGAAAAAAAAAAACTTCAAATTTTTTTAACTGAAATAATTTGATTTTTGAACATTCAAATAACTATAGATTAGATATTATTATTAATTAAAAATTTATTTAAAATATTTTTATTCATAAATCAAAAACCTTTTAAAGACAATAACATGATTCCTAATATTATTTAAGAAAAATATAAACACCCACCTTTTAAAATTGTGTTTGTACATAAATATCCTTATTTGTGTGTGAAACAATACTGAGTAGTATCGTTGATTTAACAATTAACATGGCCCATGAATTGTTGAGTATTGTTCAAAATTTGGCTATTCAAAATTTTTTTTTTTCATTCTTTTATTATTAAATTCTTTTTTCTATCATATATTTTACCAAGGTAATTTTCTGTTTTCACTGCAGTCAAGCAGTAGAGATTATTATAATTTACCAGGACATGTATTATCAAATAAATGTAATATCGTATATTCTTTCCCTAAACATTCAAATAACTTTGCAATCTTCAAAGCTAAAAATTATCACAGTCGCCTTCAAATTAAAACGGTTTCTGAAACTATTTCTGTTTCTCTTGAATTGTCCATACTAAATCTGTTTTGCTAATACGGCTTCCGTCCTAGCATGGTTAGAGCAGAAACACTACTGCAGCTTACATATTGACATGCCTGTGTATGTGTACATCGATCAATGAATAGATATTTGTTGAATCTACATATATATAAGAGATAATTTTTAAGCGATTAAACGACGGGGACGTTGACTTGGCGTTTAGTTTTAAAATTTGTTTTATCCTTGAAAATGGCTGGATGGTGATTTGGCATCAGCTTTGAGAATTGTTTCAAATTCTCACAGATATCATTATTTCAAATTCTTAGAAATATATGATATGATTTAAAAATAATGGATAAATTAGGTGAAATCTTGCTTACTCCACCCATTCCAATGTGCAAAAAAGTGGAATTGTTTTTTATTGCTAAAATGTCATATTGACACTGCAAATCAATTGAAGCATTGCTTTGGTTTCATTACAACGAAAGTCGAGCAAACAGTTGTTTTAAAGATGAAATTATCCCAGACAGACAGAAACTGGGCATAAAGAAATACCTCATCCTCATTCAGATTTTGCCTGAAAATGGTTCACGTCAAGCTCATGGTATAGCGGTTGCAGCATGCAGTTTCCACTTCCCTCCAATTTTGGAAAGCCAAAAATTTTTCTTTTTATGGAGTGAAGGTATTTCTAACTATTTATCGAGAAAAAAAAAAAAAAGTTAAAGTGAGAATAATTGGTTTGGCGTATGAACGAGTCTATAACCGAGTCTAAGCAAGTTTATCCAAACCTTTTTTTGGTAAAATAAGAAGAACAATCCGAGATGAGCAACACCTTATCATGAGAAAGCCAAACTAATGGACCGGAGGGAGTTCTTCAAGGATATGAATAATCACAATACGACTGAATTGAGGAAGCAGTGGTGTAATGTGCGTGACCGAAGATCGAAAAGCAGTCGGAGGAGAGAGGAAACCGTTAACGAACTGTACCACAAACAAGTTATCACATCCAACAAGAAGATGAGAGAAGTTCCTGTATAAATCAAGATTAATAGAATAAAACGCAGAGTTCAGACCTTAAGACCCTTCAATGTGCCTGCAGTATCTCTTATTATCCCCCTAAATATTTTACCATATATTATTAGTATTGAATTATAAAATTTTATCTATATAAAATTATCAAAGATAAAAAATAATATTCAACATGTTCGAATTATAAACTCATCTTTTCAGGAAGAAGAAGCTACAAACTCATCTTCCCCAAGTGTCAAATGTGATGCTAAAAGTGGATATTTAGGGGAAGCTCAATGGAGGCCCAAAGGGCTCTTCACATCCTGAGAAATTTTTAAAAAAGTTATTTATGAATAATATAAAAAAAAAAAAATTTTGTTTGGATTCTTCAAAATAATTTATACGTTTTTCAAATTTTAATAATTAACTAAATAATTAACGATATCATTAATATTATTTCAAATAATAAATTATAATAAATGATTCTTCTATGCAAAAAGGTGATTTTCGACTGTTAAACTAATGTGTAAAGACAAAAATAACCTCATATGTAAAAACTAATTAAACTATTTGCAAAGCAAAACCCTAACTTTGTTAATCACCATCCTCCTCCAAATTTCGACTGATCAAAAGTTAAGATCGGCGCTAGGCGCTGTCCTTTTTTTATTCTCGATTTCCTCCCTTGATCTTATGCGTTATTCTTTTATTATTTTGAAATCTGCAAATCGCGAAACAAGAAAAAAGGAAAAGGATAATTAGTGTTTTCCAGTTTGATGCGCCGTTTCCGGCAACTCCGTCAATCATATGAGGTGATATTTATTAATTTTAATTTGATGATCCATTTCTCTCAATTAATTTTTCAGTTTTGTTTAGAAAAATATTAAGGACTAATTACTAAATATTATATTTTTAATAAATTTTATGTCTCACCTTTTATTAAAATTTTTTAATATTTATATAATTGATTGTAATAGTTTTGAAATTTATAAACTGTAATTATGATATTAGACCAATTTTTAAAAAATATATAATTACAATGTTCTCAAATAAAATATTCAATTTATTTATATAGTCAAATAAAAATTTATAATTTGGAATGAACATTTCATTAAGTGGAGTAATTTTTATTGTATTAATTTTTTATTTAGTCAAATCATTTATTATTTTTTATATTATTGATTATTATGTTTTGACATTTTTGTTTTTACATTTATTCACAAAGTAATTGCAATCAATAAAAAATTAAAACAAAATAATTAATATACTATGGTTACCTAATTTTAAATCATTGTAGAATACTTTAATATATTTCTAGTGTAGATCGCAAGTCCTGCACAAGAATAGAGATGGATGCTCTTTCTGTTGATATAAAATTTTCAAATCCTTCTTCTTGTGGGAAGACATGCAAAGAGGTATAACTTTTTTTTTTTTTTCTTTCTTGATTTTGAGAATTTTATGTTGTTATTCTTCTCTTGCTCTCTATGGAGTAATTTTACCTTTCCCTTAATGATATGGCAACCTCTATATTATTGTAAATGATTGGCCAAATGCACAAATATATTTTTGTATTTTATAGAAAAATTTAGTATCATTTTGAATTTTGCGAGTGACTTATTATGTTCATAAAATTATGAATTTTGCTAATATTTTATTCATCTTTATATTAATAATAATAATTTTTTAATATTTCTATACAAGATATTCACTTAATATATGGTTAGTGTAATTATTGGAATAATAATTTTTATAGTTTACAAATATGTAATAAACGGTTAATCGATCTAATTTTAGAAATATGGGTGTTAATAGAATAATTTTTATAAATTCAAGTATTCAATTAATATAATTTTATAAATTAAAGTGTTCAATAGATCAAAATAAAAATTAAAGATGTCATAAAATTTTTTACATTAATGAATTTATGCATTAGGTGTATATAACCTTGTTGATGGTGTATTTCCTGCTTACAAAAATATGACAATTTTATTCATATGGGTAGACTTATTTTTTTCGCTTGGACAGCTTTTCCAGCAATTGCAGAAATATCTTGGGGTAAAATGCGAACCAAAAGCAGAGTTTCATGATCAATCGTCAAGGGTATTTTTGCAATTCAATTTAATTTTCTCCCCTTTGATTATACTTTACGTGTTTACCTGCATGCATGATCACAGCTTCAAAATTGTCTATTTTAATTTTAAAACCGTCAATTTAGGTTATGAAAAAAAAAAAAAAAGTGGAAAAATCGAACCGTCAATATTGTCTTACACCAGATAACGATTGTGTCATATTTTATAATTACAATTTTAAATGATACAGGAGAATAAATTGGGACAGGGGAGTCGAGTCTGTAGTCCGTACAAAAATTCCAACAGCGCATTCATTAGATTCAACAAAACAAAACTAAACAAAAATGGAATGGAATGAATTGAGAATGATCTCATTCTCACTCACTTTCTCTTTGTCTCCATGAGATTCAATAATTGTTAATAATATTTATTCATAGAAGGCTGTTTGTTGGTGATTTTTTGCGTTTCTGCGTAAGAGAGACAGAAACATGTCCGACGACAAGAAGTACGTTGAGCACTGTAAAGACAGGAATGGCATGGATAAGGTCATTTTGCGAGAGGGTCGTGGCTTTTCTGCTGAGGTATCTAATTTCTTAAATCTTTCTCTTCTTTCTTTCAACAACATTGGCAAAATTGTGTATTGTTATTATTTTAAATTTGCGTCTGTTAATTTTTTGCTCTATTTAGATCTATGCTGATTTTATTAGGATTGGGATTAGGATTCACAGTTTACGGTAATTCCATTTCCATAAGAATTATTAATGAATCCAATTCAGTAGTACACTGTGCGTCAATTTTTTCCTCTGTTTCTGTTTATGGAATTATAGATTTGACAGTTACTTGTTTGTTGGGATGCATCTATAAACAAGCTGTTTTGGAAACTAGTTTTTATAATCTCTTTTAGTAGTTTTTGAGTGATTAGGGAATTGGGAAGGGCATATGTGTTTTTTTATATGGCTTTAACCTGTATTAACTTTTTCTCATGCTGGTTTAGGATTCCCCTATTTGTAATTTGGTAATTTCAGTATCAAGAGAGCAGGAAAACTTTTGCGGTTTATATTGTTTGAGAAACTCTTTTCTGGTTTATATTTAATAGGTCTAAGGATCAATTAGTACGTTTTTATTTGATTATGTTTCTTTGGAGAATGGGGAGGGATCTCTTGTGTCTGTATGTTCATGTGCACACACAACTCAACTGAATCTGCAACTACATAAGATTTTATTGAAAGCAAATCTTAGTTTTTTTTTTTTTTTTTCCGGATTGTGAAAGGCACCTGAAATTTCAATCTAATTGGCTGGGCTTTGTGGATAATTTCTCTTTAATTTGCAGAATTTTGTATTAGAGTTGTCAAATCCTTCTTGACCATTTTGTCCTCACCCATATGATCTGTGATCTTGACTCTTGCAGTTTTGTATGTGGTCCACACAAGATGTTGCTAAACCATCTCAAATGCTAGTCTCTTTACTTATCTTTGGTTATTGCCACCAAGATATGCATAAGTTGATATTTATTTTGTTAAGGGAACCATAAATGCCTCACTTATTTTTGAGTTAGTAATCATGTGTAATTTTCTCTCTAAATATTTATTAATAAGAAATAAATTGGAGATCTATTTACGAAAAGCATATTGGTTAGAGGCCTTATTGCTATTACGCTTTGTACGCAAACAGGTATACTTGTATGGAGGTCAAGTCACATCATGGAAGAATGAACATAGGGAAGAATTGCTTTTTGCTAGTAGCAAGGTATGTAATTTAAATTTAACTGTTTTAAGAAGCTATAATCATTGAACAACATTAATGAGTTTTAACTATTGTTTCCTATTTGTGTTTGATGTGATCAATGGTGACCCCCACAGAAATTGGTACAGCGGATGCCTATCATTAAATGATGAACTTTTGAACTCTGTTGACTAGGGATAGAGGTGATACTTTAGTAGTGGAAGGTGTTAAAAAGAGAAGAGGTCAACCTAGAATTGCTTGGAAGGAAGTTGCCGCTAGGGATTTACAGTATTTGGATATTAGTGAGGATGTAGCTATAAGCAAAATAGAATGTAGGTTAAATCCATATATCAGGCCCTAGTTAGTTGTTGTTGCCTATTTCATGCTTTGTTTTGTTTATTAATGTATCAAATGATTTTAAAATTGCTCTCCAAAAATTTTTGACAAAAAGTATTTCAAGATTTTTTTTCCCGAACTTATATTTTGCTTTGGATTGTTTTTAACACAATCAAAGTAGATATTTGAAACAAATGATTCATATAGCCGATCCCGGCTAGTTTGAGACTAAGGCTTGGTTGTTGTTGTATTGTTGGTGAGATTAACTAGGAAGGTGTTTTTTTTTTCAAGAAATGCTCAAGTGTGAGAGTTGGAAACTTTAGCAATTCTATATTATTGTGTAATTGGTGGTTGGTCTACAAAGCAATTATCAGTTGGAGAAGGTTTTTTTTTGGGTTATTTCTTTTATTTCTTTTTTTATTTTTTAGGGTACATCCCTTTTGCATTCAAAAGGTGAACATCATTTGAATGGTTATACAAAGCTATTATCAGTTGGAGAGGGGTTTTTATTTGAGGGTTTTTTTCTTTTCTTTCTTTTTTTTTTTGGGGGGGGGGGGATTATATTCCTTTTGCATTCAAAAGGTGAACATCATTTGAGTGCTCATATGCTTATTTAGTTTATTTTTCCCAGTTTTGGTTGAAGGGAGAGAGAAGCATGGTTTTGGAATTCTAAATTGCTCGTCCTATGAACGAATTGTATAACAACTTGGCTACGTAGTGGCCTTTGCTTGGACTTTTAACTTTAAAATGAAATTGGAGCAATAAACAAAAAGCCTTGTTAATATCTAGTTTTGCAAAGAGCAAAGGACAAATTACTATCTTTAAGCCTATTGATCATGTGCGGCTTTTTGATACTGATAGAACAAAATTGATGTCTTGTGGACCAGAAACTTGGAATTATGAAATTGTAAAATGAACAAGGTTGACATGGTATAGCCATGAACTTATAGATGAACAAACTTTTGTTGGCATAATCTGACTAGGGCAAGATTAGCCCTTTTACAGATTTTAATATAATGATGAATGTAAGTTGACCGAATTTATCACTTTGTTAGACCACTCCAAGGACACAATTATACTAGCAAACTCTAGGAATTCATTATGAGAGAGATATCTCAATTTTATTGATCATGAAACACTCCAAAACTAACAACAATAACAACTAAACTTCAATCCTAAACTAGCTAAGATCGGCTATATAAATCTTTCGTTTCTATTTCGTAATCCCTTCATGACCAATCTGCACTAATGTTCAGAAGAGTAGATCTTTTGAGATGACAAGAATTCATGTTGGGGTTTGACTATTTTTGCACTAGCCCTCAACTTGCAACCCTCCTTCTGGACCGACTATGCTTTGCTAAGCTCACACAGGTGGAGTTAATCACTCCAACACTAATTTACATAAAATATTAGTAGCCTTATTTATTACCTAAGCCCTTAAACTAGCTAGGAAAAAAAAATCCTATAGGAAATTTTCTTATGCAACAATCCCCACATATTAGCTGTTTAATTGTAAAGTTTGCTTTTTAGACACTATTTTGTTAGAGAAGTCGGTAAAATGATTAATTTCTATGTTAGAATTTGTAGTAAATCTAAGACTGTTGTATTGTTTGTCTTATTTCTCACTTTTCCATACCTTCTATATTAAGTCAATTTCATCTCCATGTGGTTTGTGTATAAAATAAGCTTTGTACTTCATTGATATATTGCAGATTATTCATTCGAGAATTTAGGATGGATGACTACTAATAGTGTTAGTTTAAAACAATAACTTCTGACATTTTTTCTTTCTTGGGTTTTTGCGTGCATTTTTGTTCTTCTAAACTATGGTGGTGCTTTGTGTAGGCTAGATTGCCACCTCCGAATCCCTTTCGTGGAGGTATTCCAATCTGCTTTCCTCAAGTATGTGGTTTACTTTTTTGATTTAGTTATGCTTTGCCTTTTAAATGTTCCTTTCAATGTAAATTGTTTGGCATTTGCAGTTTGGTAGTGGTGCCCTTGAACGGCATGGATTTGCAAGGAATAGACATTGGACCATTGATAAAGATCCGCCTCCATTTCCAACAAATACTTCCAACAAGGCCTTCATTGACTTAATACTTCAACATGCTAAAGAAGAAGTAAAGAGCTGGCCTCATAGGTGTGTCACTCAAATTTGAGAATGAAATTTAATGTCAACTTGGCATGCATTTTCAAATGATATCTCATTATATACACAACCAAGCAAATTATTTTCGAGTTACATTAACATCTGGCTTTTCTAATATCCATAGGTATATAATCAATCAGCAAGATAGGCCATTCAATAAATTGATTGCAGTTTAAAGGAACAAATTCATGTCTAATATTAAAATTGTTTATTATGCTAGGATACTTACATCTGTTAAATTGTTTATTCTTTTATTTCATTGACCTGTAAGTATTTATAATGCATCACGATCATTGTTTACAGATATGAATTTCGTTTAAGGATATCTCTAGGGCCTGGAGGAGATCTGATGTTGACCTCACGCATTCGAAATACAAATACTGATGGGAAGTCATTCACCTTTACGTTTGCCTATCACACCCATCTCTACGTTACCGATATCAGGTTCTTTGATGAGTTAATTTATTGCAGCTATCTCCAGAGCTTTGTTATGTTTGTTAGTTTCTTGGTCTTGGTGGAAAGCATCATCTATATTTGCAGAGATAGCCCTATGTCTGGGTATCTAATACCTTTTCTCCGTTCAAACATCAAGCAAAAAAGCTTTGATATGTGTTTTGTTCTTTAAAGATGATGGCTTTACCTTTTCCAAGCTTATCCACACCATTAGATTTTAAATCCAATTGACTGGATATTTTAGTTAGGTTTAATGATACCCAATTAAAACTATATCTACGTACATTGAGTACCCTTCATTTAACCAAAAGTCCTGCTGGGAACTGTTACATGCTGCAATTTTCATGATGGAGGTCGCTACACGAGACAACGGATGACACCAGTCTATTCAAGTTACAATTGGCTTATTAATCATGTTCATTTTAGTATCTATGAGAAGTAGGTGGTTCTGAATAGTTTGTTGAGAAGCATGATGTAAATCTAAGTAGGAATTTTGGTTATAAGTGATAGATTGCTCAAGGAAAGTTCTTTACTCGTCATCCCTCAAGAATGTCTTTTGGCTGACAATATTAGTATTTAGTAGATGTTTCACTGGTACAGTACTTACTAGGTTCAACTCAGGAAAGTGATTGGTAATGGACTGCTTATCCTCTGAATTTACATTCCATTCTCTATTAACATACAAAGAAGGCGAAAACCCAATCACCAGACTGATTCTCTGATGACTAGGATAAATATAAAAAATGGTTTTACAGTGTTGCAATATAAAAGCCCTAATAAATTATATTTCGGCCTTTAAAACAAATCTTATCCGTCCAAGGTAACATATAAAAAGCCTAACAAAAGATATGGATAATCTTAATTTCAGAGATGCTACAGTAGCACGATATTAAAGCCCTATGATAATGTGAATGATAATTGTATTTGCTATTCTAAATTTTCACTGCTGCATCACTTAGTTGCACTTTACTTTTGTCTAGTGAAGTGCGCGTGGAAGGACTTGAAACACTGGACTATCTGGATAACTTAAAGGATCGAGAGCGATTCACTGAACAAGGGGATGCAATAACATTTGAATCAGAAGTTAGTGCCTATCTTCAAACAGCTGCTAATTTCTTTCTCAGAGCCCTTTCGGTTTCTGTTCATGCTCTCATGCAAATATTCTTTGTTAATTTTTCTTCTTTTTTACGGTAAAGGTAGATAAAATCTATCTCAGAACACCTACTAAAATAGCTATAGTGGACCACGAAAGGAAAAGGACATTTGTATTGCGGAAAGATGGACTTCCTGATGCAGGTGAGCCAATCAGGGCATGATCCCTCTGTTATTTAATTTTTTGTTCATATGTTTGTCCAGCTATGTTAAAGTCAGGACATATCACATATAAGTGGGAAACTTAAAAAAAATATTTTAACTTCTGATCAAACATCCTCATTTTCTGCCTTTGAGAAATATAGAATGTAAGCTTAAGCTGGAAATAGTGGAAAAGACCAATCACTTGACATCACAAGTAAGAAAAACTATGTTGACATTGAGTTTGAATGACTCTTAAAAGTCAAATGAACTACTGCATGGAGTACAAAATGTTATTTGTTCTAGTATCTGGAGCACGGAATATATGAAAAAGATTGCGAAGTGTTAGAACTATGATTCATACTTAATATTCAGATCCCGTAGCTGGACTCCAAAAAATTTCGGAGGGTTTCCTATGTTTTAACAAAATGCCACATATATTTCAATTTTATAGCTGAGTCAATGTCAATGCAGCTTCTGAATACCCCATGTCAGAAGACTGCTATCAGGAGCATCCTGCTAATTCTAGGGGTCCCCTCCTTCAAAAGAAATTTTCACCCCTCAAATTTATCTAAAAGATAGATAGCTGTACATGGGAAAGGGTCTTTTGCATATGTATTGAAACAGTTTTATTTGAATAAAGGGAGAATGGATTCTAAATTTGTACCCATAGTTGTGATATGACAGGATTATTTATGGATAATTTTTTTCCTTGGTGATTTCATTTCATGCTTTCTGGTGCTAGAATTTGTCAAGCATCTGAACTTATTCTCATTGGTTTAGGCAGCTAGAACGGTTCTGGGGTGTCAATGGTGTTTGTGCTCTTTAAGTTCTATGTAGATCTTGTCCTTTGAGTATGGGTGCAAGGTGCTCAAATCTTTATCATCATGAATATCCCACATTCACTGATTTCTCCATGGAAATATTGTCTTGTTATCAAAATAACAATGAAAGCAATATTCCGTTTTATGTTGTTTGACCATGTATTTGTATTTAAGATTTACCCCAACCATACAATGTATTAGTTCGGTTAACTATGGCTGAAAATGAATTATTTTATCATGGAACATAAAGTTTTGAATGCAAAACTTGAGTGCATCCAATGATTATCATTGCAGTTATTTTCATCTGCAGTGGTCTGGAATCCCTGGGATAAGAAAGCAAAGGCAATGCCCGATTTTGGTGATGATGACTACAAGCACATGCTTTGTGTGGAGGCTGCTTGTATAGAAAAACCTATTACTTTGAAACCTGGTGAAGAGTGGAAAGGAAGGCAAGAGCTGTCTATTGTTCATTCCAGTTACTGCAGTGGACAACTTGATCCACAAAGAGCACTAAATGTTTAGAAGATTGGTACATTCTGCTGGATCTTTTTTAAAGGTAATCCCTTGAAGCAAAGCCTTTGAATCAAAACCCTGAAATTTAAAAGGAGTTCAAGATCTTACCTAAATTTTTAATGTTCTTCCCCCATTTAATATTTAGGGCATTTGTAATTTGACCTTGCAAGGGATGTAGGCTGACCCGAATGGTTTACATTTCAACTTTTTTAAAACTATTCCTTTTCTATGCAAATAACTTAGCATGGGCAGACTACATGTGAGCATGAGCATGCATACATGTGCTTTCACTAATCTTCTGTAAGTTGTGCGGTTTTATCTATTTTAATTTTCTATACCTTGTGTGTATGGACCCCGAATACCCAATATATCCACAATGAATATTGCAAAAATGTGGATGTTAAGATGAATGTGTGGTGACAATTTTGGAAATGACCTCGTCTGCAAGAGGGATAGGTAGCATAAGTTGGGAATAAAATGAAAGGAGAATGTTTGAAATAGTTTAGTCATGATCTACATTGATCTTACGTGCTTTCATCCGTAAGTACAGTACATTAATGATGGAGAGGAGAGTGCTGAATAAGGAAGAGGTAAACCTAAAACCACATAAAAGGAAGTTGTCTCAAAAGACCTTTTACTTCTTGTTGTTAGTGCTAACTTGGAAATAAAAGGATTCGTATAGCCGATCTCAGCTAGTTTGGGATCAAGGCTTATTAATTATTTATTATTGTGTATATCGATGCTGCTTCTTACTCAATTTTAACTAAAATTAATTTTTATTTTTAGGAATCTTTATTAATTTTGTTTAAGAATTAGTCTCATGGCTAATTGTCTATAAACAAATTATTGTAGGTTCCTTGTTTGACATTTGTATTTGTTGCTGTCAGATGATTCTTGCCGTAATTTTTTGGAGGCGAGGTTCAAGAGGGAGGTGATGTTCAAGAGTGAAGTAAGAGAAGATGCAGGTTAAAGAGATTTTTTTTTTTTTTTTGGCATTTTTTTCAAACTTCTTGAATTTCTACCGAATCGATCAGAAGATTGGAAGGAAAATTATATACATATTCTTAACCTTCCCCCACTTTTTTTGTTGGCCTATCTCCCTCGTTTCTTTGTGTTTTTGTTATTATTGTCATTGTTTCTTTTATTCTTAACCTTCAAATTCTCCTTAGGATAATTTTACAGTTACCAATTAGGCTCTTGTTTTTTTTTTTTTTTTTCCCTTCCCCGTATTTATTTTTTTATATTATTTTTAAATAATTTCTTGATAATATATGATGATGGTTTAGTTATAAATTATAATAAACTGGCTTTTTAATTTAGTTTTTTTCAGGTTGAAGATACAATTTATGTTTTTAGAGATTACACTGCAGTTAAGGCAAGCTACGAGATAAAAGAAGAGCAATTACACATTGGCTAAACATATTTTTCTTTTTCTCTTTCCTTGTGAAATTCTATTTTATGAAAAAGTTAACATGATAAAATTTTATATTTGTGTTATTTTTTAATTTGAAATCCTGGTGATAATTATTTCTGGAGGAAATATCAATATTAGAGATGATAATTATTAATGTTTTTACTTAATAATTTATATTTTCGAAACTCTAATATTATTTTAAAAAGTAGATTTAAAATTTGAGCGGTAATAAATATCTCTCCTCTGAAAAAACAAAATAAAAAACTTAACCCCTCTCTCCTATATATAATGATATCTTTTAAGAAAAATAATAATCACATCTCTAAATTTTGATCTAGAGGATATCTATTACTAAAACGTAATTATGAGATTCTTAAACTTTAATTTTGTCAACAGATTCGTCTTTCGTTCTCTTCGTCTAAAATTGTATTTTCTGGTTAGTACTAGTAATTTAAGCAGTCCAATGAGAGAAAAAAATTTTAAATCCCACTAAGCACCCTAAGCATAGCAAAGACTTCTCCTTGACGATAACTGAATTGTGGCCGCTTGTAACTGCCGAGCAAAGAGCAATGAACCATATCCGGCGGTGTCACAACTGCGAACCCTTAGATATCAGGTCTTGCCGATATCATTCTTACCTCCGTTGTTGTCATCGTCCGGTCGGTCTCATAAAAACAGTAGAAAAACTGTTGGGTTTTAATTATTTTCTTAATTTTAATTAATTTGATTTTATGTTAACTATTTTAATTATTTTTGTTTTATGCTCATATTGTAAGGATTAGCGAAACCATGAATAAAACCAACCCCTTGCCACCATACCACCAAGGAAGTTGTTCGTTCTGCAACCTCCACGTCCAAGTTGAAATGTTACATAAGACAAAACAAAAAATATTATGATAGAAAACACATAAATATATTATTAAACAATTGTACAAAATATTATGATATATAAAAATGTATTTTTTTTGCAATTTCTCATAATGGAATGTCGAAAAATACTGAAATATAAAAAAAAAATCGGAATATCAAAATTAGAAATGATATTTATTGATTAATATTTTACTAAAATTCCGATATTAAGTTCTAACCTTATTATGAAAAAAAAATAAATAAATCCTTACCAATAAATATCTCTTCTTTAGGAAAAGAAAATTAAAAACTTTGTATATATATAATTGATTAAATAGAAAAATGCTTCACCTAATTTTAATCGGTTGTAAAATATACAAAATGATTTTTTTAAAAAAAAATTAGGATTTTTTCCGTTCAATTTCTACAAGCTAATGGAATGTCAAAAGATTTATGAAATATAAAAAGGAAAAATGGAATGTCAAAAACTCAATCAGGCTGCTCATTATCGCCATTTTGCATCAAAAAAATTAAAAATTAAAAGAATAAAAAAGGAAAATGGAAATTAGCTAGTAGGGATAGGAGAGTGTAATGTTAACATTACAGATCGATCAAACAGGGTTTCTTTTCTTTTTTTGAAAATTAGAATAAAATGTCAAAACCCAAAAACCCACGACAGAGAATTTATAGGAAGGAGGGAGAGAGGAAAAAAATGAATTGAAATTGCAGAAAGGTGAATTCTAAGGAGAAAGAGCAAGAGAAAGCCAAGAAGAGAGCAACAGAGTTTTAGTTGAATGCGAGAGAAGGGAAAGAGAAAGAGAAAGAGAAAGAAGAAGAAGAAGCTACGTCGCATCAATATTCTTTGAATCTGAAAATTTTCCTGCACTTTCTCCGGTTCCAACAGGTCAGGCAACCAATTTTTCTTCTTGCCTCTCTTTCTCTCATCTCTGTAGTCTCAGCTGCATCAATTTTAACTTCAATTTGGGAAAACACCCATTGAAGTGGAAGCTTCTGAGTTCTTTACGTTGCTGACTGATCCCTGACAAGTTAAGGATAATACCTCTCTCTTAGCTTCTCTGGACGTTGCATGAAACGAGGGCTTTTGGTGAAATTACATTAAGGTTATTCTTCGAAAATTTGCAAGTTTTAGTTGGATGAATAAAAGTTTTCTTTTTCCTTTGTGAAGTCACAAGCTCTAGTTATGAATATGGTTAGGGTTCTCCTTTATTTTATCAAATTGAATTTTTGTGAGAGAGTTTTGTAGTCTTTAGAGTTTTTCGAGCACTTACCAGTGTTTGGAAGATGCGTTCTGCATTGGCATTGATGGTTTTTCTTGAAATTATGGCCATGTTCTATTTAGGGTTGTGGAAAATGGGATTTTGGAAACAGAGTGAAATAACCCTAATTTAGTTAGGGTTTTGAGCTTCAGGCGGCCAATTTTGCTAGTTTGTTTTTTGTTGCTGACTATGTTGTGAGAAATGCAGCGGCTGGATCAGCATTCGCGGGTAAATCTCGCCGAGTTGAAAACTCAGATAGTCAAGAAAATTGGGGCGGAGAAGACAAAATTGTACTTCTATTATTTGAATAAATTCTTGAATCTGAAGCTGAGCAAGATTGAGTTCAATAAGCTATGTATCCGGGTTCTTGGAAGAGAAAATATTCCTTTACATAACCAATTTATATGTTCAATTTTGAAAAATGCTTGTAATGCCAAAATTCCACCACCACGAAGTCATGATAAAGAGGCCCCAGAATCTATAATTGATGGGTCCCACTATTTTCCAAATGGGAAAGCAGATTTTGCTTCTCATCGTTCAACAATTACAGCTGATAATAACGTAGCTTCAGAATATGGCATGCCGAAGGTGCAGCATCATCAAGTTCTCTTGGAAAAAGCGGAGAGAGATGGAGAAGTTTTATTAAACCAGCCAACCAAGTCATCACAAGCAAAACAATCAGCAGACGGTTCAATTTCTATACAGAGTAAAGAACAGAGTGAAATATCTGTTGTTGAACACAGAAAAGAGATATCTGCTATAAGTTCACTTGTGGCTCCACTTGGAATTCCATTTTGCAGTGTAAGTGTCGGTGGTGCCCATAAACCTTTACCTTCAGCAACCAATGGTAGATGCAATAGTTCATATGAGAATGGTGGATTGCTAGACTCACAATTGCTAAGAGAGCGAATGCAACAAATTGCTGCTGTACAGGGCCTTGATAGTGTGTCGGTGGACTCAGCCAATTTGCTGAACAGTGGCTTGGATGCTTACTTAAAACGGTTGATCAAGTCTTGCATTGAAATTGTAGGTAAAAGCTGCAACCATGATTTGATGACAAAAAATGGCCACAAGCAAACTTCTCATGGGAAGCTGAATGGGAGTTTGCCAGGCCATCATATGCACACACAAAGTAACAGCACGCTCTTAGATGGAATTCAAGAACAAAGATCCCAGTTCTTGATATCTTTGCTAGATTTCAAAGTTGCAATGGAGCTTAATCCACAGCAGCTTGGAGAAGACTGGCCATTGCTGCTGGAGAAAATTATGCATGCATTTGAAGAATAAAGCTCCTGCAAAAAGTTGCACCTATTATGCATGATTAATTTGGTTGTTGCCGGTTCAAAGGATCCAAGAAGATAAGATATTTATAATTGGTTGTGGATATCTTGGTCTACTGCTTTTCATAGCTTTTTAAATCGGTTTGCTGCTCTCAAATTAAACTCTACCCTATCCAAGATGTATGTTAATCAAACTGGGATTTCTTGCTACGCATTGATCTAGTGTACCACATTTCACAGCAACCAATCAAAAGGTACACAAAGAAAAGAATAGCCATGTTTGGTTGTCCTGTTGTATTTTTTAGCATAGTTTTCAGCATTTATGTAATTTATAGTGGATGAGGAGAAATTCTTAGAAACAGTTTTGCAGGAATAATTTGGGTAGCTTGTTAGGAACGTATAAAACTGCACTGTTGTAAAAGTTCCTGTATATTTATTTTCTACACTTGGAATTGCTGGATCTCAGTGTTAACAAGTTGTCAAGTGCTAATGTTCTTCCTGATTTTAATGTGAACTATGAATTTAATTGTTTGTTTTAATTTCCTCTTACAAGTGATGCAATTTGTACACCCTTTTTTTGGATTTTATTCTAGAAATTCCACATAAAATTTGCTACATGCATATGCGCTGAGATATATTACCTCCAATTAGTTGTGATCTTCATTTATAATTTTGTTGAAGTTTATTTTTGGCTGCACTATTCCTATCTATCGATGCAGTTAAATTTCTTTGTCAATTAGTTGTTAGGAACTATCAGTAAGCAATGCAAGTGCACAGTATTGATTTCTTAAACAACAACAATAAAATGCCAAAGGCTAGGATTCAATCAAATGACTTGTCCAAGGATCCTGCTTTGCTGGACCAACACTAGAAGGATCTAGAATTACTTGGCCATAAGAAGCTCAACTTTATGCTCTAACCCTGGTGATAAGCTCTATTCCTCGTGAAATGCAAGAAATGTTGTCACTTGTGTTTGCCATTTTCAGGACTTGGCTGTAACAAGGATTTGCTGACTGACTTACAGATTTTAGTCCACAAATGGGAAAAATAAATTCTTCAAGGTTAAATATAGCTAGTGTCCCATCTCTGTATATCATTTCCGTAACTGTTATGAATGCTACAATTTATGCATATGCTAATGTGCAGGATTTACAGTTTTGGCTTATGAGCAGATATTACCAATCTGTTTATGCAGGTGCTGCATAACTGTTTTGAATCGCCTTTCACATTATGCTTCATTTCAGGTATGTGCTCCTACAAAATTTCTATAGATGCAGGCTTGCATGCCACCTAGACAGGTGCTTCCTTAGTCATCAATTGATGCACATTTCTGTAGTTACTCAAAAGAAAATTTTATTGTGGGGATGATTTCAATAGAAGAAAGCACTGCTATTATGATCATATTTTTTGACATTATGTATGAGAATTTTCCTTGGGAAACTGAAAGGTTGTCTGTGGTCATCTATTAGTTAATCAAAAATTAAAATATATATAAAAAAATTCCGCAATTTGTTTTAATGCATTCTTGAAGTCAAATAATGTTAGAATCCTGCTTCAATTGACATCACCCCACAAGCATTGTGGTTTATTTATTTCATTAATAGGGTTTGATGTTTCCTCAAACCTTCCCTGGCTTCCACCATTAAGAAATAGAATCATTATATTTAGAAATTATTTTGTATCGATATGTGTTCCTGTATATAAGCATATATCTAATACACATTTTTGAATTTGCAAATCTTTAAATATTGTGAACACAGTTTCCCAAAGTGGCACAACCACAATGCCAAAAAAAGCACTAACTTCACTTGTCAGGGTAATGATTAATTTGGCTGAAACCTGAAAGTTGTTTTTGCAGGTGTGAAATTGTCTCAAAAAGAGTCTTAAAATTTGGTTTTCCTGGCTGGTTGTACTCTATAAGATTGTGGATATGATCATGCTCTACAATGTTGTTTGCAAATCCGCTCTCCTCTTGCCTTTACTTGTGGATGTTAGTTTCATTTCCATTTAAATGTTGCTTTCTATTCCATCCTGTGTGTATGTTTAATTTCTTTCTTTTTCGTTGTTTTTTCTTTACAAGGTCTAAAAGAGAAATTTAATAAAATTGTGGTCACTTTTCCTAGCAAAATGACATAATTTCTTCTGTAACTTTTGCTTTTATTTTAATGTTGGGAATTCAAGAGAAAATAAAGTTAATCTGTAAAACACAGTTGTTCATGAAATTTTATCACTCCATTCTGTAACTTCTGTTGATCATTGTTATTAGCCTTGAGGAAAATTGGCTTTTTAAGGAGAAATTTTTAGGCAGATAATGTCTACCATGTCAGCTATAAACTAATACTATCAGATGATAAGTGTCAGTTGGATTTAAGTGAAATATTGCCGTCCATTCGCTTCTTGCCATGCTGACATCTCAACCTGAAACCATGGCTAAACTGCTAAACTGTTGAACCTGAGATATCTATTCCCGTATGATTTCTGGTTGGTTTTGGTTTGACAATATTCATATTCACTATTTTGGTTGGTTCATAATATTACTGGTACTCAATCTAAACCTACCCACTTACATCACTCTCCCGACCTCTTTGTAGATTTTATCCCAAATCATGTTGAATCAAGACAGATCCGAATAGCTTATCCCATCCAAATTAAGGGCTAGGTGAGTTGAGTTGCATACAGAGAAGAGGTACACAAGATAGGCTCAAGCATCAGGATTCTATGGTACTTGACATTCACTGCAATGTATGATAAAAAATAGTTCATACATTCTGTAGATTTTAGATATGGAAACAATCAATATGTCCTTTCTGTTTCTTTACCCTAACAGTTATTATTTTTTCTTATCAATTCTTTTATCATCTTATTTCTTTTTCCTGTTTTCTCAAAATTTCAGTTAAGATGCTCATAAGTTGGTGAAACTGCAAATTTTTTTAGCATTAAATTTATATCTAAACCTGGTACCATGTAGATCCATTAATTTCAAGTGCTACGCAGCACCAATGGCAGCATTAGCATTATAAAATAATTTGTGGTTTTAAGTTTCACTTGACATGTTCTGGGTGTGTTAAATTGCGTTTCTTGTAGTATCACAATGCTTTAAGCTAATTTACAGTCCATTTTTGTTTCTAATCCAATATAAACAAACAAGTTCAGCTAGGGTTTTGGCAAGCCCTACTTTGCATACATACCAGACTATTTTATTAGATTGGAGTAGGCCAGACTGTCAGAAATCACGGTCATAGAAAGGTGACTTTGCTGCTTATTTACTTTTAAACCTGTAAAGAGCATTTGTCTCTTTCTATATGCTGATTTTTGTGTAATAAGACTGACAGGATTAGAGATGAAATAGTGAAGTGCCTAAATTATTTATGGGCAGCTTACTTGCTTGCTTTCTCTCTCTCTCTCTCTCTCTCTCTCTCTGTCTCTCTCTCTCTCTCTATCTATCTATCTATCTATCTATTTATTTATTTATTTTTTTATGTAACAGGACTGACAGGATTAGGGATGAAATGGCAAAGTGCCTAAATTAATACAATTTGTGGCGATATTGTTATCCTAAATATTTATGGGCAGTTTACTTGCTTGCTTTCTTTATATATATACATATATATAGACATAGATATATAACTTTTTTTTTTTTTTTTTTTTTTTTTTTTTTTTTTTTTGGGAGTTTTGTATTTAAGAGTTGGTTTTTTAACCAATTAATGCCAACAGGGTGATTTATGGGAAATTTGCTAAATTTATAAAATTTGTGGGGTT
The DNA here is from genome assembly GCA_947857235.1 of Jatropha podagrica. Taxonomy (NCBI): domain Eukaryota; kingdom Viridiplantae; phylum Streptophyta; class Magnoliopsida; order Malpighiales; family Euphorbiaceae; genus Jatropha; species Jatropha podagrica. The sequence goes on along the minus strand of CANUEP010294231.1, from coordinate 113 downwards.
TATTTTTTACTAAATTTTTTTTGGGTTTTTTAGTTGTTGTTTTTTTTTTTTTATAAAATTTTTTTTTTAATTTTAATTTAAAATTTTTTTTTTTTTTTTTTTTTTTTTTTTTT
>CANUEP010294136.1:0-166505 GCA_947857235.1 Jatropha podagrica | reverse complement strand
ACCTAAAATCAATTTAACCTCCTTAATTAACATAATTCCAATTAAAATTAATAAATCTCAAACTATAACTAAATAATCAATTAACTACCTTAATTCTATCAATATACCACAAAATCAACTAAATAATAAATCAATTTTCACAAATACTCTATTTAACTAATCACCCATTCAAAATACTAAAAATTAACTAATCAATCATCTAATCAAAATATTAACGATTAACCAAAATACTAAAATTCAACTACCTAATAAATTATCAAAAATTAACTAATCAACTACAATTATTTCTCAAATATTAAAAATTCATCCAAACAATATATAATCCACCAATTAATCTACTAACCAAAATAATTAACTAATCACATAATAAAATCATTCAACCAAATATTCTAAAATTAACAAACTAATTAATAAAAAATTTAACTAAATAAATTCTGAAAATAATAAAATTAATACCCAATAAATGTCAATTCCCGATAAATCCTTGAATCGGAGGAGGAGGAGACGGTGGCCGGTAGCAAGCTGAGCTTGCTGCCAAGGTCGCGCGATGCGAGGGACAGAGCTGCTGGAGCTCGCTGGGTCGCGCGTCAGAGGGATAAGGGAGGAGCTGGGTCTCAGTCGCGCGATGGAGGAGCTGCTGGAGGAGCTTGGTCGCGCGAGGAGGAGCTGGTGGCTGGCTGTGGCGCGATGGAGGCGCTGCAGCTGGTCTGTGGCGGTCTGGCAGTCGCAGAGAAGGAGCGACAGAGAGAAGCAGGGAGAAAGAAAGAGGAAGAGAGAGGGAGAGCTGGAGCGGTGCTAGCTGTGTTGGGCGGTGACCGACGCAGTAAGAGAGTGGCTGGAGACAGTGAGAGAAAGAGAGAGTGAGGGTTGAGAGGGCTGGAGGCGTCGATGGAGAGAAGAAGAAAATAAGAAGGAAAGGGGGAAAAGAAAGAAAAGAAAAAAAGAAAAAGAAAAAGAAAAACAAAAGAAAAAAAAGTTTAAAATTATTAAATAAAAACAAACCGTTTAAATTATCGGGGAGAAAAAAATAATAAAGCATAATGATTCTAAAAAATATTCAATTCGGGTCTAATTTAAATTAATTCGATCCAAAAAAATTGATCCGATTTTTATTCGATTAATGGTTATTCGATTAATTTTAAAATGAATTAAAATGATTTTCAATCCCGATAATATTACGTGGTATAATATTATTGACTCATAATTTAATAATTAAATTTAAATAAAAATTTCAGGTATTACATAAATCGAACCAGTATGATATTTTAAGATCTCAATTCTTATATGGAGACCGAAATAAAAGTTAAAATACATATAACAAAAAGAGATAATATCAAATTCTTCCATCTGAAAGCCAAAAAAAAAAAAAGTAGTTTCCGTAGTGTTTTGTAAAAATATTTCTTCTATAATTTAAGATTGATTATTCAATAATTTTCGTTTTTAATATAATTAAAATGAAAACCATGAAACAATAACAACAATAATTTTAAAATGCCAATTTCATATTATAATTACAAATTTATTGTATTTTAATTTAATTTAAATTTTGAAATTGAAAATTTAGGGAATTATATGTTAATTTTTATTTTTATGTTTATATATTGATTTCGTTTCAGTAACTATCAAAACTCACGTACGGTAAATTGTGATAGAAATAAATTAAAATATAGATATATGAAGCAAAAAATAAATTATAAATGAAATAAATTCAATAACAGTAATGTTTCACCCAAAAAAAAAAAACTAAAAGTCACCAAGCCATTTTAAAAATCCAGCCGATGACGAAAACACTTTACGAATAGCGTCAAAAGTTTTCCGAAAGAAAATTATATATATATATAAAAGTTGGCTTCCTATTGGTCTATTTCCAACCACGCGGATTGCTCTCTAAACCATCCATAACCGTCAGTAACGCTCCAATCCGACGGTCTTCCTACTCCCACCCTCCTACTTCTAACACGCTCACATCCGGACATCGGGCTATAATAAAACCTTTCTTTCATTATTGATGTATACTATAATTCTCAAGCGGAAAAAAAGGAAAAAACTAGACTATAAACGGGTCGGACTTTCGGCGGAGATGGATTCCGGAGCAAAAGTAAAAAAGGGAGCTGGTGGGAGGAAAGGCGGAGGTCCGAAGAAGAAGCCTACTTCTAGGTCAGTCAAAGCCGGTCTTCAGTTTCCCGTTGGGAGAATAGGGCGGTACTTGAAGAAGGGAAGGTATGCGCAGCGGGTTGGATCCGGAGCTCCTGTTTACTTGGCCGCTGTTCTTGAGTACCTAGCTGCTGAAGTAAGCTTTCTCTCTCAATCTTTTATCATTTTGGTTTTTCTGGTCTTTAGTGGTGTTGGGTTTCGGTATAGATGTGTTTACTGGGTTAAATTTTGGGGATGGTAATTTTGGTTCTAAATGCGTGTTTGGTTAGTAAGAAAATGATGAAAAAGCTGAATTATCCAAAATTTAGCAAATTAATTTCAATATCTGCGCAATTAGATTCTTGTTTTGCATAATCTGATTCTACATTTCTGCATTTCCTAACTACTTAAATTAAGCCCTAATCCTTTCTGTTTTGGGTGTATAGGTATTGGAATTGGCTGGAAATGCAGCTAGAGATAACAAGAAGAATAGGATAATACCAAGGCATGTATTGCTTGCAGTTAGAAATGATGAAGAGCTTGGAAAGTTGCTTGCAGGAGTGACCATTGCTCATGGTGGTGTTCTTCCCAATATTAACCCTGTTCTTTTGCCCAAAAAGTCAGAGAAGGCTACTAAAGATAAGGAACCTAAATCTCCATCTAAGGCAACAAAGTCTCCGAAGAAAGCTTGAGTCATTTCTGTTGCTATTCTCTTATGCTCTTGTTGTATGTGATTTTAGAGTATATTTTGTTAATGTGTAGGAAAATGAGTCGATGGATTTTAAAAATTTGTGTAGCCCCTTTGTGTTTCTGATAGATGTTAGGATTGACATTTGAGGCTAATGGATGAAACTACTTGTTTCTTTTTTTCTTTTTGCATTAATGTTGGCTTTGGTTGGATTCTTTGCGAGTGGAGGTTATACGAATTAACTAGTGCGAAATTGGAATATTGTGCAATAAGGAGAGAACAAGTTCTTATACTTTTTCCCTTTTTTTTTTTTTTTAGTAATGCTATTCTTTATAATTGATGTTTTTACATTTAGGTTATGGTTGGTTTAATGTAATTTATTATGTAATGAAATGGAATTTACAATAATATATATTATTGGGTTAAAATTTTTTTTGGATAATGTAATGTAATTGAAATTATATTTATAATTTTTATTATTTAAATTGATATAATATAAAAATATATGTATTGTCCATTGAATCAAGCAAATTTAATATTAATTATATTAAGCTATCTAATAAAAACTTTATTATTTAAAACGTTTTAATATTGTCATTTCACTACCGCATCTATCATTATCGTTCCACCACCATGATCGCTTCATTAATCTCACCACCACTGCCTAAACCACTACCACTAATTCATTGCTACCACTATTGCTCCACCAACCTCATCCTCACCACCAGTGTACCATCACCATCACCATCACCACCCATCTCAACCAATCCATCACTTATGTATCTAGATTTTACATTTTACACATGCATTTGATTATGGAAAAATAGTAAGTGATAAAATCACTATTAGTAAATTCAATTCGATTGACAATATTCATTCTATTAATGATGAGACATTTTTTTCATTTATGAAATTTCTAATTATAACAATTTTTGTTTTGGTTTTATAATTTACGAAAATTCATTGATAGTATTATATTTGCTAAAATGTCATAAGTAAATTTAAAATGGTTTAATAAAACTCATTTGAATTTAATTAAAATAATCAATTTTGATTTACTCTCTTTTTTAATGAACCAATAATAAGTTGAAAGTTAAAATAGTAAATTTTTTAATTGAATATTGGTACTGAGCTAATTACAAACAAAGCAGCATGGAAATAAAAAAATTTATACAAAGGTATAAAATTTACTATTCAAATACTATTGATTATTGTTTCTAAATCGCATGAAAATTGAAATAAATTTTTATTGTTTTAAAAAATATATTGGCTATGCTTAGCAGTGAACAATTTAGAACTCAATATATTGGCTATGCATATACTTGCCGAAGTTTAATGGATACTGAACAAGTTCAATGCTCTGTACTGTGTTCTAAAGAACTGAACTGAAAAGGATGTAATGGAATTTCAATTTTCGGTCAAACCTGAGGTGACAAGTGTTCTAGAATTTCTTCACCGGAAACTATCAATGTTTCAAAACTCAGAAATCACAACCGTCTTTTATTACAATCGAACAGACCTTACTAAGGATCAACTTGAAACAAATGATGTGTAGTTATTGGCATATACCCTGTTTTTCCGTCCTAAAATTTGTTGCCTTGGGCTTTTCTTTTGTCTCTATTATCTTCACTAATGTTTCCAGAACTTCTTCCATTGAAGGTCTATCACTTGGATGAGATTCCACACACTGTAGTATAAGTTTAGCTACTTGCATTGCACCTTCTACTGGGTATTGTTCTTCAAGCCTTGGATCTATTATGGTTTTTATCGTCCTCGTCTCCAAAAGAGATGGCTTGGCCCAATTTATCAAATTTTCCTTACCTACAGGTCGGTCGCGGCTCACTACTCTTAAGCCTGTTAACATTTCTAGCAAGACTACACCAAATCCGTAAACGTCACTTTTTATGCGCAAACGACCTGTAAAAAATAACGTAAAACCCTTCATTTAAATTTAGGCATGTCAACATAGATTTGAGGTTTAAGAAAAAAAGAAAAGAAAGTTACCAGTGTTCACATATTCAGGGGCTATATAACCACCCTTGAAGAAGATTGCAATATTAAAAATGCCATTTGTTGAACCGAATTTCGCTAGCCCAAAGTCTGAAAGTTTAGCATTATAATCCTGGAAAATAACTTTAATTTGAAGAGCAAAAGATTAACTTGGTTAATAATGTAAACAAAATTTTGCTAAAAGAAGAAGTTTACCTTATCCAATAAAATGTTAGAGGTCTTAAATTCTCTGTACATGGCACTTCTTTCTGTTGTGTGCAAGAAAGCAAGACCTTGAGCTGGTTCAACTGCTATTTTAAGCCTAATTTCCCATGAAAGTGGCTCTGCACCTTCTGCAATTCAGTGTATGAAACCTAGATTATTCATTATATATATTTTATTTTCTCATGGTTTTTATTATATATAATTGTGCTCCTTACTTCTGAATAGGTGATTTTTAAAGCTCCCCCTCTGCATGTATTCATAGACAAGAAAAAGTCGTTTATCTTCCCAACAGTAGCCTAAGAGCTTCACGAGATTTGGATGGGAAAATTTCCCAAGGAATTTCACTCCATACTGCCATCACAAATCCAAATAATTTAACTCAAACTTAACTACACAAAGCAGCATAATAGGGTCATGTGAGAGCTTCTGGTTAACTTAGATTATAACGATGGAGTTAGACGTGGGATAATTTAGCTAATTACCTCCCATTCCTCAAGACCTTGCTGGCAATCAGGTCTACACGTTTTGATCGCCACTGCCATGACTTTGGATGGCTTGTGCATATTATCGTGAATCCAACCTTTAAAAACTAGTCCCAATCCACCTTGGCCTAATATAGTATCAGATCTGAAATTCCTAGTTGCAGCCTTTAACTCAGAGAAGGTGAATATTTTGAGAGTAGTTTCATCTTTTACCTCAGATTTTTCTGCATCACCATACCAAAACATAAATCGTATTGAGTTATTCGGCTATGTTAGGATTGAGCTTAATCCTAACATAGCTGAATTTCATAAATCTATTATCGAATCCAAACCATATTTATATATCTATATAAAAGCTGAAACAAAGAGAAAATTTTAAGACGTTCTTTATTCAATATTCTATTTTTTTTTAAGAAAATATTGAGTTTTTTCTTATTTTTTCCATTTTGATTGGCTAACATAATTCTTTTTAAACTTAATATTTTAATATATATATATATATATATATATATATATATATATATATATAGTAACGATAATTGATAAATTTTAAAACCTAATCTAATCCTAAAATCTTATATTTTAAAATCTAATTTAATTCAACTAAGACGTTTTATATATATATATATATATATTTCCTTTGCAAAATTAGTAGCCGGGTATATCAAATATGAATTTATTGTATGATATCTGTTCATTCTTGTGATCGGGTTAATTTAACTCTTTCATATTTCTGATAGAGGTGAGAACTGGACTTTGTTATTGTGTTTGGGTTTTTAGGCATCATTCATCTAGATTTACTTGGTGAGCTGAATTTCATATTTTTTTAAGCCGTTATTTTTTATAGTTTTATTTTGTTATATTCTTTATTGGTAAATAATTAGTCAGTAATTCTATTTTTTTTCTTCCCCTTAAATTTTAGGAACGTATATTCAATGGTTATTCCACTTCTTAACTCTTCTATTGTGTGCTAAATTGTTGGTTGTACAACTGAGTTACTTTGTTGTTCATAATTTGCTTTAATGTTTTAATTGCTGGGATGTTTTGTAGTATAGATTGCCACACGGATTGCATTATACTAATTATCAATTTAATTGCATCTCTAAGTTAGAATCTTTAACCTTATCTTTAATGTCACGACCCATTTCTATAGGCCTGACCGGCACTAGGACTTGAAAAAATTAAAAGCCACCAAGATCCGTAGTAAGTCTAATATCCAATTTTAACACCATAATTATGTGAAAATATTCTACAAGTTGACCCATTATATTTTTAATAATTCAAACTATTACAATGCCTTATTTCATTCAACTCAACTGTTCCCATAAAATTTTACATAACACTTAACATTATTATTACAATCATAAAGTATTATCATAACTGCGGATTTTCTACTACTGTACAATCATAAAGAATCATAAATGATTCTATCTTACTCATTTAAACATTCATTTAAATAATCTTGAAATGAAAGAAAATTAAAACTTCAAATTTTTGCAAATGATTCACAATCTCCTGAAACAAAATAAAGGATAAAAGGAGAGATGAGTAAGTATAAAATTCAGTGAATAATAACATATAATACAAAACCTACACATTCACACAAATGATACTTAAGACATTCTAAATGAACATTCTCCATTTACACAACGTCAATCATATCATCCACAAACAACTGACATCAATAACATAAAACATACTGAAAATTGTTGGTAGAGAGATCTAATACTTGAAGATGATGAAGAGCAAAAAAAGAACTATTGAGATATAAGTTACCATAAAACATACTGAAAGAAAGGTCAAACTCAATAACATAACCAATGTCTAATTCATAGTTGCACTATCCTCTAAGTAGCGGTCTGTACTTTCTTTTCATGAATTTATCTTTGGATAAGTCTGTATAAAAGCATTAGTCTCAGGCATGGTTATGGACAAGGAGTTTTTAAATTATAGTAAGACATGCTTTGGTCAAGTCGAAGGAATGATACACTTGGAGAGGAAGAGGTAGTTACTGCAAAGATAATACATGCTCCATGATTGCAATAAAACAATCAATAAAGATATGATTCTAAAATAATGGATTAAGTGATTTTAGATTTGTATAATATAGTGTGTATATATATTAACATGTATTTTGAATAGTTCTACTTATATAAAAAGAAAATAGTGGAGGAAAGTCAAAACCCGCTGTAAGTCGACGAATGTCAAGATTGGAGTGCCAAAAGTTGAAGATGATTAGCGATTTCTTGCTCATAATGAGGTTGACAGAGTGGAAATGAAGAAGTCACTCATAATGAACAGGACAATTTGATAAAGAGCAAAATAGAAAATATGAGTGGAGATTTTATATTCTTAATTTAGTTTTGGTGCTTTTATGATGGGAAATGACACGAAAGGGAAGAAAAAGAAAACAAATTGTGAGAGTGGAACAATATGACTATCCGGATTTTTTTAAATATTGAAAGGTTTTCAGTAAACAATTTTTAGTTCTATTCCTTCTGATTTTTTAATATTTAAATATTATTTTATCAATTATTACTAATAATTAATTATTAACATATAAATTAGAAATATATTTTTGTACTTATTTGCCAAAATTAAGAACTTATAAATAATTATTAATGAGTTATTTTAAGGAGCTAGTAATTAATTGCCAAAGGTGTAGATTAATAAAGATTATTTTTTTTATTATTTTAATAATAAGATAAATAAAAGAAAGAAATTAAATGGAAACACAAATCAAGGGATTTGGAAAATTAAACCAATCATAAATTAAAGGAGAAATCAAAGACCAAATCAAAATCATTCTAAAAATCATTAAAATTAGGGTTTAATATTTTCGGATTCCTGAATGATGACTAAATTAACACTTAGGTCCTTCAACATTTGAGTAATTATTTTGAAGGATCTAATTAATGCTACCGTTATATTGTGAGGTTCTTCCATCCAAATTTCTATCTTTTTTTCGTTTTATATGGACTGAAAAATTAATGTTACTTAAAAGTGAGAGACCTAAGTGTTAATTTAGTTATAATTTAGGGACTCAAAAATATTTAATTTCCTATATTTAGGTCCTTTACTTTTGAGTAACATTCACTTTTTAATCCATATAAAACAGAAATTTATTTTTTTCTTTATTTTTAAGGCTTGATTAGATATATTTTTAAAAAAATAAATTTTCAAGTAGAATTTACATAATAAAATATGGATGGTAAATAGTTGAAAATTTCAATGTAAAAATATATAAAATATTTTATTGATATATGTATATATAAATATATATGATATTCGAACATTTTTTTGTTATGTGAGTTTTAAAATTGTTTTATTTTTAATAATAATTTTTTATTTTCATTTTCATTACTGAATAATTTGTAACTATTATTATTTTAATTTAACAAGAGATTTACATTTTTTTTACAATAAATAGATGATCTATTGATGATTAAGCATTTTTAATTTTTTTTAATATTTTTTATCTTATGTCCTAAATTTGTTTGATTTAAAAGAAAATAATGTTTAGAAAACTAAAAAAAAAAAACTAAAACTATTTATTTCTATTTGGGTCAGGGTTTCAAGGATTTGTATGTTTGTATATATATTCTTTTTTCTTATATACTGGATAAATAATATTGTCACTGTATCCAAATTGATTTCCATTATCAATTTAGATTATCTTCTTATTTCTTTTTCTTTTACATAGTAGTAAAAAATAATTTTTTATTATTTTTTATTATAGTTGAATATAGATATTAATTTGGAGTTGAAGGCTTGAGTTGAAGATTAAATGATCACTTGATTTTCTTTTTAAACACCCGTTAGATTTTAAAAATCTAGATTCATAAATTATGGACTAAACGATTAGGCATAGAGATTGGGTTGAACTTTATTTTGAGATCGCTTCATTATATAAAAATAAAATTAAGTACATAAAACATCACAAATATTTTGTAAGACAAAGTGCAATACAAATTAATTATTTATATTTATTTTAATCTAAATAAAACTTATACTTTAGTATTATATAGATAAGAAAATGAGTATATAATGAGCAATACTCAATGTGCAATGCATATCATACAAAAGACTATATCATACAAAAGACTGACAGTCTTAATTAAAAGACACTAATATATATCCAATTATCTAAAACTAAAATTTAAAAATCCTAAATTTCTAGCGAAAATGTGATATCCATACGCTAAGAATTGCATAATTATGCACAAGATGTATAAGACTCAACTAAAATAAGTTGGAATAAACTTATGTTTGAGCTATGAGCATAATTTCACATTGAAAAGCGTATAGCATGCACATAAGTAAATTTAGTTCTATAAAGCACAAATAATACTAAGTACCAGAAAATGGAAATAACAATATATTTCCAATTTATTAATTATTCTTCCTATCTCAATTATTGGTTATATAATTCTGAAGTTGGCTAATTCATCGGTTGAGGATCAATTCAAATAGGAGTCCAAGCACCAGCAGTAATAATCAGACCTTGATATTGCAAGCATTTCATCTGGGGACATTTTTTCAAGTTCATTTTGCCTCCAAGAAGCAAAATTGTTTCTATTTTGTGGGTCAGATGCAAGTGGGTAATCTTCCACCGCATGTCTTTGGGATCTCATTCTCATGTAAAGCCTCATTGTTGCAACACAATCCTCGTATGGGTCTTGTATCCCACTTTGAATCTCATACCTATAAATATAACAAACCGTTATTTAACCTAATTACCGCTGTAAAACACTATTGGAAGTGTAATGACAAAAGGTGATGGAATAAATAAATTGAAAAAAATTGAATATATTATATTTACATACCCAAGGTAGGCTTGTGTTAGGTACTTGAGTGAGTTGCTAAGCTTGCTTGTTTTCATCAATGGAGGATATTTAGCAGTATCCCTATACATAAATATGAAGATCCATCAAATAGTTATCAGAATTGATTTATGGGATTATGAAAACTAATTAAAACGTTGAATTTAGTTTGATGGACAAGTTTTGACTTTTTTTTTTTTTTCTTTGTTTTCAGAATCAAAGATGAAGCTTTATTATACCTGACCATTACAGCTGGATATTCTAGTTGCAGGCGGTCGAAGTCATGGTCCAAACCATGACCCACAAGAATCCTTGCTTTTCCTCCTCCTCTAGGTCGAATTTTCCACATAGGTTCGCCATTGCAGAGGAAGTTTTGCAGCTTCGACTGAACCAGCCTTAATGGCATTGCATCTCTTAGGTATTCAGATCTAATACCCGTCGTTTCATACCTAAGAGGAGTATATATTACAAGAACGAATCAAAAGAACTTTGAGATTACGAATTCAAACACAATAATCAAATTAATAAAAAAAAGAGTAATATTGATACCTGTAGTTGGTAACAGGAATTGGTGGCTTGACATAACTATGGAAGATAATATTTTCCTTTTCATCAATGAGGCAAACCCTTCCACAAAGATCTAAAGTGCCATCACTTCCACCTCCAACCATTTTACAAGCAAGAGCAACAACTTGAGGAGCTCTCGTATAAAAATTCTCAACAGTCAATAAGTTGTCCCTTAGACCTACAGTAGCTATGCGAGCGAGCAATCCCTAGAATAACCAAATGAAGATTAATCTTGAGTAGAAATAAATTAATAAGTTACAGAAATAAAACCAAAAAAGGTTTAAATAATTTAATTCACGAGAGTGAAGATGAATACAGCATTGGAATTCGAAAACTGGCATGTTTCTTGATGAATATTGCGAGAATTGTAGCTATCAAGAATGGTTAAGCAGAATTTGCATCCTCTGACACTGAAAGTATTTTTGCATTCTTGTTTAGGCAATGGCCCTGTAGAAGCAAAACCATGCAAACCCTTTTTTTGAATCACATTTATAAAACTAATCTACTTGTGAATATAAATATAAATATATTAAAAAAAATTACCTATGAGATGTTCCCTTAAGGATTCAAAAGATCTGCAGTGCTTTTTGCAGATTCTACAAGTGGGTTCATGAACTGAGTGATAGGAGGTCCTCATGTGCTCAACTAAATGTTCCATTTTGTTGAATTGTCTAAAGCAAGCTGCACACTTGTTCCTGCATTACATACAATTTTTATATATATGTGCAACCTATATATTGATTTTATCCTTAAAATTACGCTATAACAAACAAATATTTTTACTTTATTTTCATTAACATTAAAAATTTTAGAAGAAATCGAATTGTCAGGGGTTAAACCTCTGACCTAACTGTATTTAAAAACAATTATAATACAACATTACATACATATAATACTAAATAAGTACAGAAATTTAGCATCCAAATACATACGACTATGATTATTTAAAGGTAGGAGAACTGAATATAAAAAAGAGTAATGTAAATGCATAGACATGCATTTGCTATAACTAAAGAAGAGAGGAAAATAGAGGACCTCAAAGTCTCAGATGACTCATGTCTAGATTCCATAACTATTATTTTAGAAAGACTTGGGCTGAGGTTGAAGATGAAGAGGTGAAGTGGAAGGCTGGAGTTTATATAAGCAAAAGAGGAAGAATCTCTTCCCAAGTTGCACCAAAGAGACGAATACAATGGCTATACATGTTAGTTGAACTTTGGTGGTTTTCTAACTTTACCATTTCACATGGTTACAATGACGTCATTGTACCTTCGCACATTCTTCGTAATCCAAAAGCTTGAGGTCCACTCTTCAACTTTACGATTCTTTTGACCTGTTTTGTTTAGCTGTTTGTACTACCTAATTCATAATAATTATCAATAATTTACTGAAAACATAAAATATAAAGTGACTAAAGCAATTATTATTTTTTATTTAATTAAATAACCTACTTATGATATGTGTGTGTAACCAAATCTTTTTATAGTGGAAGGAGCTTAAATTTGAAATCCTTCCACGCTTCATATTTTTTTCGAGACAGTGAGAAGATCAACTAGAGTACATGTAGATAGCCTATATCTTTTAAATTTGATTTAAATGTAAGATTTATTTAGAATTTTATATTATTTTTTGAATACTCATGATTATTATTATTTTCGGACCAATTTAACTAGGTACATCAAGCCTGAATGTCCTTATATTTTCCTTAATTCTGTAAAATTGGTTACATTTGAATTAAGTTCTAACAAAATATATCAAATTTGCAAATGAACTTTAAATTAATAAGACTACTACCTAATAAAAATGAATATTTTCAAATAATTTTTTACATAAATATTGTTTTAGTAAATATTTATATAAATTTGGGTTAATCACTGAAAAAAGCCTGAATTTAAGATTTTTTTTTCAAATTTGACTAATATTTTTAATTTTGTCATTCAATACCATGTACTTTTTTTTGTCAATTGTAGTCTCGGTCTAGAGTCTATTAATATTTGTTGATGTGTCTGTTAACAGAGTTCAATTTTTTTCCAAATTATATCCACATGGATATGCCATGTAACAAAGCTAACTTGAATGTAAAAGGCTTAATCATCAAAAAAATTCTGAAAACTTATGAGTTTTTTTTCAAATTTTGTCAATCAATACCCTATACTTATTTGTCTTTGTTAATTGTGACTTCCATCCAGAGTCTGTTAATGTTTACTGATATGTCCGTTAATAGGATCTAATTTTTTTTAGATACGTCACATATAAAAGTTAACTTGAATATAAAAATACATTAAACAATATTGTTTTGCAGCCGGATCTATCTTCAGTATTTTGATATTTTGCTTGCTATTTTTTGGGGATAAATAGATGTTAGATATTTTTATATAACATGTAAACCCAGTAGATGAATTCTCACCACCCAAAATATATGCTCATATATAAAAAAGTTGATACTCAATTTATTTTAAAGTTAATGATAAAAAAAATCAAAATACTGAAGATAATTCTAACTACAAAATGATGTCGTATAATGTATTTTTATATTTAAGTTAACTTTTTTATGTGGTGTATCCATATGGACATTATCTAGAAAAAAATTAGATCCAATTAATAGACACATCGGTAAATATTAACAGTCTTTAAATGGAAGCCACAATTGATGTTCACCCCTAAAAAAACACCTTGTTTTTTTGTAAATTTATCTCTCCAAATAACTTGACGATTGCTATTATATTTTTATTATCATTTGCATGATTATGATGAGCCAAACATATTTATTAGAAATTAACGATTTGATATGATTTATTTAGTAGGAAAAAAAAATAGTTTAAACTATTAAGGCCCATTTTAGTTCAACGATTCAGACCAGCTGATAACTGATAGTGGTGGCTAATAACTGGTGGCTGATAATGATTAGCTAATTATTATTCATATTTGGTAAAATTTTAGTCGTGTAATGATGTGTAATTATTTCAATTATGGATATAATTATTTTTATATATTATGATGTGTTATATATATATATATAATCTTTTCAATTTAAGATGAATATATTATTTTTATTTTAACATATTACATAAATAAAAATATTAATTAAATTTGTAAAATAATATTTAAGAAAAAATTTTAAATAATTATAAACAAAATTATCATAAAAATGTTAATTTAGAAAAAAAATAATTTTATTAATAATTACATTTTATGAGGTTAATGAATTTAAAATAATATAAATATGAATCTACTATTAGCTCTTATAAAAAAATTTTAAACATAGCTTATAGAAACAAAAGCTAACTAAAATTTTTATCAACTATTATCAAACGCATATAATTTAGTCATCGAGTAGGAAACAACTAAGTCGACTAATGCATTTGGGGTAAATTAGTTTTCCTTATTGCTTCCTTTCGGCAAAGGCATAAAAATAATATAGCTGTGGAGATAAGGTTTTTGGAATAGGAAAAAAAAAAAAAAGCATATTATTTTTATTTTTATTTTATTTTATTATTTTATGTAGCCCATTCTAAGGAAAGTTGTCCCTGTCTCCACTCCCACATTTAAGAGATTGGTCTCTGACTTTTCAAAATGGAGAATGTCAACCAGACTGACTTTTGACTATGGAATGGACCCATTAGATATTCCTCTTTCAAGCCACAAGATACCTTACAAAGAAAAGTTGCTACCTTTGCTTGAGGTTCAGTGCCATGCCCATCAATTGCTCAAATAAATAATTAATAAAAATTAAAAATAAAAAGCTTAATTTATTGTCCATCAATTGCTCAAAACTCAAATTTGAAATCCCATTTTTTATATTTTTAGAACAATATGTGAAAACTAATAAAATAATCTACACTAGTTTTTTTTTTTTTCCGTTATGAACTATTCTGAATTTGATTCAATTATGTATGATTATAAGATTATTTTAGAGTCTATGCTCGATATTGGATCAAGTGGATTAGGATACAAGCGAATGCAAGTGTCGATAGTCTTGCGAGGGCCTCCTGCCAATACGCTCATATCCAAGTTTGCTATAATATGTCTAATGCTTTGTTGGAATATTTTTAAAGCGGATCAGAATGTAAATCGCACTCACAGGCCATGACTCTGGCTGGTTCAATCACTCAGCAGACATATGTTTTGGAGGATATACCAAAGGAATTATTATGGAAAAAGCAAGACAACACCTTTAATTGCATATTCAAAATAATGTCGATTGGTCCCTCTCCCAATAAACAAAAAAAGAGAGAGAAGTTAGGGATTCTTTGAACACCAATATGATGAAAATTATATGTAGCCAATGTTAATTGTGCAATTGGACACTACTAACTCCTAGCCAATAAAGTCTGGATATACAGAACCACGTTTGTCGAAGGACTGAACCACAGTTGAAGTTATTTTCCTTTAAATAGTTTAAGTTTTCCTTTGACAAATAAAATATTTTCAATTGATTAATTTTTTAAAAGAAAATCCAAATAATTGAAAATTCGAAAATAAATTTTAAGGTAAATTACTTTTCGAAAACAATCAGAATTCTAATTTTCTATTTATAATAACTGGTGGTCACTCGATGAAGTTTAGTAATTGAAATTTTGGCATAATAATAAAATTATAATATTTCATATTAAAAATATTACTATGGAGGAACGTAAGTGAGGGAGGAAAAACAAAATCAAAAAATGCAACGGTAGAAAAATAAAGATTTCCCTCTTTTATTCCCTAAACTTATTTCCTTTTTATGAACCCTTTTTCTAATCAGATAAATGAATAGGTTTAAAATTAACTTATTACGAGGAGAAAATATATTTTTTTTAATAAAATATGGAAGTATTTTCCATCATCCTATTTTGATGAATGGGTTTTTATTGAAATAAATTGAAATTATATGATTATATCAAAATTAAGTATAAAGTTCGATAAATTGTAATTTATTTATCATATATATTTAAAATTATTGTATTTTTTTTATTTATCATAATAGTATTGTGAATATCATCATGCTCTTTATGTATGAGACTATTTTTATTTCGAAATTCATAATTATTTCTTTGTATAAATATTATCGTATTATCTAATTTAGATAAACAAAAGAGACTTCATATTTGAAAATTTATAGAAGAAAATACATCCCTCGATTGGATTGGAATAGAAGAAAATACACGCAACAGTATTGCCTTTACCAAGCAACTGCCTTTTTTTTTCTTTTCCTTTTTGGCTTCCATCTATGTAATAATGATCGTAGATAAGGAAAATAAGAGAGGAAAAGCCTTCTATTGACTGGTTTCAGATACCTGGTTACGAATCTTTTGGGGCCAGTATGTGTGGAATCTTGACAATTTCAGAATCAAATGGTTCAAGTCAAACTGAAAAGAGAGAAGAAAAAACAAGAGGGAAAAAAAAAAGATGGAGATACCTTTCAAAAGAAAGAAGAAGTAGATGCTTTCAGCACGTACATAAGCTTTTCTTATTATATGTTTTAGGTTTTTTCAGGCCACAAAACCCTCAAAAATGTCACCAAAGCATCAATCTTTTTGCATGCCATGCTAAGTTTATCCAACATACCTTCCAATAAATTAAAAAAGGAAAAAACTTGAAAATCACTATATTTGACTTTACAACATGCAAATATGTAATCACAGTCGTTAAATTACTAGATTTTTAAAGGAGAAAAATACTTGTTTTATGATTAACCCTAATTAATTAATTAAATGAGTTATTTATTATTTACTAACCTAATTAGTCCCTACACTCCACTTTAAGAAATGATTTTAAAGTGATGTTCAGAAAATTAATTAATGGCAGCAGTTTGAAATGTAATTTGCAAGCAGAGATTCTAAGGGCAGTGTTGTATATGGCTTGACAGGTTTGTCCATGGCAGTTTTAAGCCAAGGTTGGCAAAGTTGCTTTCTTTACGTGAAGTGTTTTCCTGGATTAAGGCAGTCTACATGTCTAGTGATAGAGAGTTGCACAGCAAGTATGAATTGAATTGTTAGTCATCTTGAGAGTTCGGAGACTTGTCCGAACCCATACACCAGGCTAATCTAGAAAGGTTTTTCAAAAAATTGTTACTATTTTATCTTACGTTGGATTATTTATCAAAACAGTAACAAAATTACTGTAAGTTGGATCCGGAGACAATCAAAACTTTAGCTAGAATGTCTTACTCTTATGCTAGTTTTCATATTTGGTTTCCACAAGATATTAGAATTCTGTGTTCAAGATTTCACTTCTATTGAAGAAAAATTTATATCTTTCCATCATAGAGATGTTCGATAAATTCTTCAAAGAGTAATATGAGAGTGTTTTAATAAATTAATAATGAGATTGTTTGAGTATTTTCTTAATTCTTATGTGAAATATCCTAAAATTTAGGTGTCGTTATAAAATATTTTTTTAAAAAAATATTAAGTGTCGTTATAATTATTTTAACAAACCCATAGCATTTGATTCAACTAAAT
The DNA here is from genome assembly GCA_947857235.1 of Jatropha podagrica. NCBI lineage: Eukaryota > Viridiplantae > Streptophyta > Magnoliopsida > Malpighiales > Euphorbiaceae > Jatropha > Jatropha podagrica. The sequence continues at coordinate 149,155 of CANUEP010294136.1, read as the reverse complement.
TGAACCAAAATAATTCTGATTTCATACAATTTTCTAGTGTGAACCAAAATTGGAATTGGCCCAAAAAATAGATTAATTCTGTTATTTCACTCAGATTCAGCTTTTTCAAATAAAATCAAGCAGAAATCTACAACTAACTTAACTAAGCTTGTTTTATTAAAAAATCAAATTAAATTAAACCGAATAATTTTGAATCGATTATTTTGTTAGAAGTAAAGTTTTCTTACTTCTTAAGATAGGGGTGAGCAAAAAGTCAGTTTGGTTCAAATCAAAATGAAAAAAAATGAAAATTAAAAGACTTAAAATCAAATTAAATTGAATTAGTCAATTCAGTTGGTTTTGATCGATTTTTACCGTATGGATTTAATTTTAAGTTTAAAAGATTCATTTTTGTAAAAGCAAGCTGAACCAATAGTAATTCGGTTCAAACTAATTAACATTAACTCACAAATCGAACCAATAGTATATCTAGGAGTTTAAAATGGATTATATTTGGATTTGAGACTTTGGTTTTTACTGATAAAGTGACCTATCAAGGGATCTCAATTTTTTTTTTTTTTAACCTTCTAACGAGTTTATCTGTACCTTTTTCTATATGAAATTGATTTTCATTTTAAAATTTGTGATTGCTATCTTTAAATTTTTAATATATAATTAAAATATGTAATTTTTAACCTCCAGATTGTGGCTCAGTTGATAATACAGAATAAACATTTAGAAAAAATTCTCGAGTTTGATCTCAACTAAATGCATCTGCAGAGATGGGCGAAGAGTCGTAACTGTAATTAAATCTCAAATTAGATTAGACGATGATTCCTAATAATAGAGTTCAGACATCGGTGGTTTAAAAAAAAATCTGTAATTTTTAAGGAAATGCATAGCATGCATATAAATGAGTAATTACAACATGCTTTTACACGATATATAATTGCAATTAACCATTATTCGTTCTTAAATTCATTATTATTGTACATTGATTTGCTTATAAATTATATGATTTGGTCTAACCGATAAGTTTTCTAATTAAATATTCGAAATCTTCCTATTTAATTTAAAATTTAGAATTTCTATTATTTTAAAAATTCTATAAAAAGGGTCATCTCCAAGGGAGATCGTAGTGTGCATAATTGTTGAAATTTTAAAGGCTTTTAACACCCAATAATATTTTCTTTCTCTTGATTTTTTATAGTCTTATAATTTTCCAATTATGGAAAATAAAAATTCAAAACAAATTAGTGCTCCTCCAACTCAAGTCGAGGCATGGTGCCTTCTCCTGCAACCCAAGATGCTATGGCTGCTCCCTCTCAACCCGAAGGTGCAAATATATTTCCACTCAAAAAATATGAGATTAATATATATGATGGAAAGGAAAATAAACTACACAAGGCAATTAGATATTCTGATAAATGATATGTACTTATGGTAAAAAAATTATTATTATTTTTATTATTATTATCGGGTCGTATAATTTTCATTTTTTGTGTTATTATCTATTGAAATAAAATAAATAATACATTTATCTTTTATGTTGTTTTTATTGTTTTTTATAATCTGTTTCCTTTCTATATAATTTTTTCATTTTCTTAGAGATCTCTTAAAATAAAAAATATCAGCAGTCTTTTTTTTATTTTTTGACTAAATTTTATACAAATAAAATGAAAATAGACAAGAAAATGAAAGTAAGATATATAAATTAGTTGCTAATTGTAGTATGCATCAATTTGCAAAGTAGTATTTATCAAAATACTCCAATTTACTTTATTATGAATTACAATTCTTTTTTACAACTAATTAATAATTTACAGTTTATAGAACTAATTTCTATTTATTTCAGCCAATCAAAATTAATTTTCTTTTGAAATTAATTAGAAATTTATTAGTAATCTCTAATTTATTTTCTTTGGTAGAATATAATTTGAATTCATATTTCATATAAAATACATTGATTGGAATGAGTAAAAATTAAACTTATGTTCTTTGCCTCAAATTTAAAATCTAAAAATAAATTTATTTTTCTTACTACTACTATAAATTATCTTGGAATGAGTTGAAAAAAAAAAAGTTTCAAAAATCATTTTAAAATATATAATATATTTAAATAAAGCATAATAATATAAAAGAAGCCTTTAGACATATAATAATAAGAGTCTATCAATTGAAAATTAAATTCAAATATGCAATTGGCATGTACGGACATATTGTTATAACATAATAAAACTTCTATATTAGAATTATAATTCCTAATTAGAATCGACAAAACTTTCAAAATAGGTTATAAGTTATAAAATAATAAAACTTCCATATTAAGGTTCTAATTTCTAATTAGAATACCACAAATCTTTCATAATAGGACAATATAATATAATATAATAAATAATGCTCTCTCCGTCTTATTATTTCTATTTTTTATGTCTCAAAATATTTGTAGAATTTCTAAATTTAGACATGTAAATAATTATTTTTTGCATAATAAAATTTATTATCATTCATTAAATGAAAATTTTTAATTAATATCTTCAATGTGTTAAGGGTAAAAAAAAGGATAAAATAGTTTTATTGATTAAATTTTTAATATGCGTTTTTTATCAAATCATACAAATAAAATAAGACATAAAGAGTATATAATACTAATTTTTATAATTTCAATACAATTTCTTATTTTATGCAACAGAATTTAATTTTTATATATATAATGTTTTATATTGGAATGGTAACTGATACATTTCTATTTTGGAATACAAATATACTAAATAGGAATAATTTCTATTTACTTTAGATTATTCTTGTTTATATATACACACATTTTAAATTATTATGGGCAAATAATATAATCTTTGAAAATCAAATGACAAACCAAAAAGCTCCTCTTAGTGTTTTTATGACACCTCCTTCTCCAATCCATGGTGTGGTGAATGCTCCTGTTTTTATCGCTCCTCCAACAGCAGCTGCTATGGCTTCTCTTCCTCAAATCGAAGGTATTATTTTCATATTATTATAAAATCAAGAGAGTTAGATTTTATTCTTAATCAATTATTAAATAAAAAAATATAAATTTCAAAATCAAACTTTTTTTTAAATTTTAATTTTGTCTATTGTAATTAAATAAAATTATTTTTTGACTCTCTAATTATTTGGACTGGAAGCTCAATTTGTTTTCATAAATAATTTCGAAATAATATTTTTTTACAATTTTTCATTGTTTTAGACATTCTAGAAAATATGTCAACTGAAAATATTTTTCCGATCAAAGAAAAGTAAGTCATATTTTCGGAAAATCATTTTCCACTTTCAAGAAAGGAAAATATTTTTCAGACATTAATAAATTTATTATAATGTTATAAAAGTATATTTTTTTTAGTTTTTTAATCACCGGTCATCATTTGTGATTGGTCACTAACAACAACTTTTGTAATTTATCATTTTTTTTTTTGGCATTTTTCTCATAGTTAATAATAAAATTTTAAAATCTCAAATTTCTAATTATTATAAATATTTTATGAGCTTATGAGTTAAATATTTTATTACTTTTAATTAATTTTTAAAATTGAATATTTATTTTCTTTTTGTTTATGAGCAATTTAGTTTTTATATTTGAATTTATAACAAAATGGCTTATGTTTTTAGGTATAGATATGAAATTATATTATTTAATCAATTCCTAAGGTAAAATTTTTCTTGAATTATTCTTTTCATATTTAATAAAAAATGTTAAAATAATACTCCGTGCAACACATAAAACGATCATTAGTTAATTATTTAAAGAAAAACAAAATAAGAAGAAAGCATGGTTTATAGCTTATAATTGTTCTTTTTTTTTAAAAAAAAAGGGATAATATTGAAAATGAAAATAGTTTAAAAACAGAATTGTTACAACTTCTATGCATATATATGTTTATATAAATTTTTTCGTAAGTAATTAATAAAAATTGATTTTTCGTAGCATTTTCTGTTTTGATTAACTTTTAATTTCTTTTTATGTAACACGTTATCAGTGCAACTTCGTCCTACTGCTTTCAATTTGATCAAATCACTTATAGAAAAGGTGGCTCGTAGACAGACACAATCAAAGAAGAAAACGAGAATGCACAATTGCATTAAGGTATTGTTTTTCCATGATATCTTCATTAAGCATGAGAAATGAATAATTGACAATTAAAGGTCCATTTATTCTTTTTTTTTTATATATAATTAGGAGGTGTAATCTCTCTCATTTCGGAGGCGTAAAAGTTGGACTGACCTTTTTAATAAGGTGCTCTTTTCGGAAATCAAATTTACAGTTTCATCTTTGTGATGATTAATATTATTTTTTAGAGGATATTTTATTAATTATAATCATGATACCGTTGTGTTGTATTTCGAAAGTTCCCCCATAAATTTGTCAACAACATTTATTCAGTAAGCAAACGATTTTTTTTTTTTTTTTTTTTTTTTTGGGGGGGGGGGGGAATCAAATTGAAAATGGTCAAGTTTTCATTTAACATGTACTGGATTTAAATACAAAAAGAAAAAAAGTCCAAGCCTGGCTGAGCCCGTGAATATCCATAGGTATTGTTCGGTATTGTGGGCCATGCCCAGCCCACTGTAATGTGGCTCATTCCGGGTTGGGCCCAAACAGAACTAGAACTAGAAAGGATTCTCCAAATTCGTATGAATAATTTCAAGGATAAAAAATTTAATGCTCCACCAGCTTTTTATTTTTCATTTATTTTACTCAAATTATATAAATTACGAGTCAATTTATAAGTATTGTAATAAATTAATTTGTTGAATGACTAATAATTTAATTAATCGAAATATTATGAGGATAATGTATGACAAACATTATTAATTGAATAATAAAATAATGTTTTCTTTTATATAGGTTTCTTTTTTTTTTTTTTAGCTAATTTTATATAGCTCCTTATTTCTTTAAATTTCAAATTAATTATTTTTTTTAACAATTAATGATCCTTAACAAGATCTATTTAGTTTGTTGCGGTATCATTTTTGGATTCCATATCATTGAATTGGTGGAAGACCTACTGCAAATTGATTGTGCAATTTTCTTCCCCAAAATTGAAAGGTTTATGCAATTGACTTAAAAATTAGATTTAGTTAATCGCAGGGGATTAGTACTCTAAGCAAGTTAATTTGTTGCAACTTATGTGTCAAGAATTTTTTTTTTAATTATAATTAAACTTGAGAAATAATGTTAAAATTAATTGGATTGATGAAATTTAAATATTTTGTAAATTTATCAAATTCATTTTCTATTTAAGAAAATACGTTATAATTGAGGAATTAATATATTTACATATATCTATATATTCTATGATTGCCTCATTTTTAAAGAAAATAGTAGAGGGAGAAAGGTTTAATGGCAGAAAAAAAAAGAGCCTAAACTTTTAACTTTATTTTTTCAAATTTAGCCAAAATTTTTAATTTTATCAATCAATTTGCTGTATTTATTTTTTTATTATCAATTTTAGCCTCCATTAAGAGTCCGATTGGATATAGTCAAGTGATGCGGCTCTATATACAAAGAAACTTATTTAGCGAATTTTGGAGTTATGAACAATGCAAATTGTTCGTTGAGGGTCCATCAAGAATTCATTAGTTGTGAAGCTATAACAATTCCTTTCAAGCGTATAACAAAATGGAAAAGAGATTGTCTCAACAGCACCAATCTTTCAACTTAAAAATACTAAAAGCAAAGACGAATGGTCAGAAGAATAGCCGCATGAATGTGAGATGGAGAGCCAATTAATGACTAAATAAGCAACAAATTGATAGATACTAGGCTAAGACTTTAATTGATATAGAAAAATAAGTCAGACGTAGAATTGACAAAATTAATAATTAAATTTGCCAAAAATATTAAAAATAAGACTTTTTTTAATGATTTAACCAAAGAAAAATCTCATTTCATGTTAAATTTATTAACTGTTAATTATGAAATTTAAAATAATAATTGTATTGTATCCTTCTATGAATTCTATAAACTTTAAATTTCATCAATTCAAACGAGTATAAAATTTAAAAAATTTGCATTTTATTATTTATTTAGAACAAAAAAATCCATAATTTATTGTTTAAAACAAAAATAAAGAAATGTAATAAACCTATGAAAATTTTAAATTAAAATCCTATTAAACTCGATAATCTAAGGTTTCGTAGGGTTGTGGGTTCTAAAAACAAAAACTCGACCACCTAAAAGATTGAGTCCCAACCACCACGCACGGAGGTTGGACCATCAGAATATACTGCGGTTATGATTATTATTTATTTATTATAAAAAAAGATATTAATTTGTCACCATATATATCCAGCTTGCATAGATGTCGTTATTTGCACCAAAGCAGCTTAATTTGAGACCCTACATATGTAGCAAAGAGAGATTCCCAAATAATATTTTTAGGGTCAAACAAATATATATGAAAAAAGTTTCCATAAAAGGACATTCCTCATCCTTTTTTACTTTTCTTTTTATCCAAAATATTAACAAATAAAACACGTGGCTTTTTTTTAATTTATTTTTTAATTGTTAAATATTAGCCCTCTGAGTGATGGATTGAATTCCTAACTTAACAAACCTTTTGAGGCTACAACAAAGCAACAGGCTTGAGATAGCCTACTTCTTTGCACTGACGTAATTTTCTTTTTCATTTTTTTATTAAATTATAAAATTACTCGTAAATTATTATAAAATCACTTTAATTTGAGATTTGTTTTTCAGCCTAAAAACTTAAATATATTGGCACTATAATTTCAAACTTGTATATATACACTTATTTATTTTCGAAAACTAACTTATTTCTAGAAAATATATTTCAAGGAAATGTTTTCTTTGAGAAATATTTTTCAAATAACTCATTTTACATTGTTTAGTTGTAATATTGAAATTAGTTAGAAAATAATAAAAATTTAATTTATAATACCATTAAAATACTTATAACTATAGAAATTTTGTAGTGTGGATTACACAGTACAAGTAGTCGTTTCATGCGCTCACTAAATTGGTAAAAACACTTATAATCACAACAGAAATAATCCCAAATAAATAAAAAAAAAAACTTATTTTTTTAAGCATCCCAAATATAAAAAATAAAAAAACTTCCTAAATAAATTTTGTATGACCATTTTTTACTAGTCAACTATGATTATCCCTTTTAGTCAATGATTTATAATATCATGGATTATCATTAATTTACTATTGCTATTATGATCTTTGGTGCCAATGAACTTTATTCATATCATCATATAAGATAGCTATCATTTTTACTTCTGTCAGTGAATGGCTTTAAACTTCAAAAATAATTATGATTATTATACTTAAAACTTATAGAAACACTATATAAGCATATAAAAATAATTAAATATATTATTTTTAATTTTTTTGAAAACGCTAAATATTATTTTGTAAAAAAATTAAATTATTTTATTTTAACTACCATGAAATTCTAGTGTCTTTGAATTTTAAAATTAATTGTAAAATTATATTAATTAAATGGATTAAAAAGTTTCCTCCACTTCGTGTTCTTTCTTTTACTTCTACTAGTCTACTACTACTGTTCACCAACCATTCCCTAATTGGTTTTGGGCCCACATATTATTAGCCTTATCCTACGCTAACATAGAGAAAGGGACCACCAGCTGATTTTCAAAATGCTGACTATAAACCAGCGACATACAGCTGGCAGGATTTTAAGGGCCACGTGGGCCTAACCCAATAGGCGCTTCAATGATTGGATTAAAAGCTTGTTAATAACTTTTTTTTTTTAAATTCCACGTGTCAGAACACAATCAAACCTTCACGTTCTGTACTAGATACTTGTAGTCACTTTTACCTTTTCACATTCTCTTTTGCCGTTGAAAGCCGTTAATCGCGCCAAATTCTTAACGTCCAAAAATAAAATGCTGTCAAAAACATGAAATTATTAATGATAAGTTACAATCTTAATGAAAGCCTCATTAATAAAAAATTCCTAAAAACATAAATTACTAAATTTAAGTTCTTTGGCAGAGGAGAAGAATTATTAGAATTTAGATAGATTATTTACACTTCTTATTTTATTTTAATTTGTTTTACTTTATTTTTTGGTATTTAAAATTAAAGGTATCTTAATCAATTTATATAATTAATCCCGATTAAGTTTCATTTTTTTATATATAATATTTAAATAAAATCCTTGAAATAGCAGCGACTTGAGTTTTAAATCCATAACATTGGGAATTCAAAGATATATTTTTTTTTAATTAAAAAAATTAGATTATAAAGCAGTGCCAAATAATATAATTAAATATTATTAAAAAATAAAAATTAGTAATAAGATAGGTTGTTTCTGACGCAGAAAAGGGAAGACAGAGGGTGGGAGAGAAGTCGCCTTCCTCATTGCTTCAACAATCCACCACCCTGCAACCCCACAACTACACAATGCATACATGTATAGCTGTAAATTACACATATGTTTTCCAATATAATATTATAAACCATTCTTGATTCCTATTCTACCCCGACCCATGTATCAAAAAGCCTTCTTCTCTATCATCAATTTGATATATATTTGTACAAATAGATATCTCTGCTTAGAATTCAATCTCTCCCTCCCTCTCCATCTCCCTCTTCCTCTCTCTCTGTGTCCCTCTCTCTGTATCTGTATATAACGTCCACAGCAATAAAAGAAACAAAAAGTTTGGCCTTCTTTTCTTGAATAAAACAGTAAGGTATGACTCATTTATCTGTAACTCATGTTCTATTTTAATTCTCTCTGTTTCTCTTGGATAATTTCTGTTTTACTTCCAGTTTTTGTTTATATTGTGTTTTTGGATTACTGAAATGAACTGTTTAAACTTGCTGAATCTTTTTTTGTAGACTTCTCGTCCGGGTATTTTTTTTTTCTTTTATGTAAATTCGTGTGTGAAATTGAGTGTAATTGTAGCTTAAACTTAGTTTTTCTTGAATTGCAGTTTTATACATTTTTTTTTCTTGATAATGCCTGGAATAGCCATGGATACATTAAATGGAGACAGAGCAATAGATGATGGCAATGGAGACTATTCGCCTTATAAAGGAAGCTATAGGTCTCCAAGAAGCACACTGAGTCCAAATAGTCAGTGCAGTGACTCCATTGATCTGGCTATAGATGGTGTAGTTGACACTTCTATTGAACAGTTATATCACAATGTATGTGAGATGGAGAGTTCTGATCCTTCGCCCTCGCGGGCGAGTTTTTTATCTTATGGGGAAGAATCAAGAATTGATTCAGAGTTACGCCACCTTGTTGGAGATATTGGAGAAATGGAGATAGTAACAAAAGAAGTTGTTACAGAAAATAAAGAAGATGGCAATACTATCGATGACTTGACTCCTAAGAAAGGTACTAATGGTTCAATTGATAAAAGTTCTGCAAACAAGGACAGAAGCAGAGCTGCAAGTCTTAAAAAGCAGCTTTTTCGCTTGCAATTTGAAGTCGGAGGATCTACAAAATCAAGTCCTAAGAGTAGATATCCCAGGGAGAAGTCTAATCTGGTTGATAGGCAGTTTGATAAAAATATAAGAAAGCAAAACCAAGACTTACCTCTTAAGAAACAGAGGAATTATGGTTATATAAGAGCGAAGTTTCGGAATGGAAACGAAGATCCTCTTGAGGTGGGATTAGATAATCCTGACCTTGGTCCATTCTTGCTCAAACAAACAAGAGAGATGATTAATTCGGGTGAAAATCCACAAAAGACTCTTGAATTTGCTGTTAGAGCAACAAAATCATTTGAGGCATGTGCAAATGGGAAGCCTAATTTACAGCTTGTAATGTCTTTGCATGTTCTAGCAGCAATATATTGCAGTTTGGGCAAGTACAATGAAGCAATTCCTGTTCTTGAGAGGTCTATTGAGATCCCAGTAATAGAAGACGGTCAAAATCACGCACTTGCTAAATTTGCTGGATGTATGCAATTAGGTGATACCTATGCAATGCTAGGCCAAATTGAGAATGCAATTCTGTGTTATACAGCCGGTCTTGAAATACAAAGACAGGTCCTAGGAGAAACAGATTATCGAGTTGGAGAGACTTGCAGGTATTTAGCTGAGGCTCATGTCCAAGCATTGCAATTTGATGAGGCTGAGAAGCTTTGTCAAATTGCACTTGACATACATAGAGAGAAAGGTGGTCCTGCTTCGCTTGAAGAAGCAGCAGATAGAAGGCTTATGGGACTCATATGTGAAGCGAAAGGAGAGTATGAAGCTGCTCTTGAGCATTATGTTTTGACGAGTATGTCAATGGCAGCAAATGGGCTTGACATAGATGTTGCTTCAATTGATTGCAGCATCGGAGATGCTTATTTATCTTTGGCAAGGTATGATGAGGCCATTTTCTCTTATCAGAAAGGTCTTACTGTGTTTAAGTCAAGAAAAGGGGAGAATCATCCAGCAGTTGCTTCTGTTTTTGTTCGGTTGGCTGATCTGTACAATAGGATAGGGAAATTCAGGGATTCTAAGTCCTACTGTGAAAATGCTCTTCGAATTTATGAAAAAACCAATCCTGGAATACCTGCAGAAGAGATAGCTAGTGGATTTCTTGATATTTCTGCTATCTATCAATCTATGAATCAATTCGAGCCAGCACTCAGGTTACTTAAAAAGGCTTTGAAAATATATTGCAATGCTCCAGGTCAACAAAGCACAATTGCAGGAATTGAAGCCCAAATGGGAGTGATGTACTACATGATGGGAAATTATGCTGAGTCTTACAAAACATTGAAAAGTTCCGTTTCAAAGTTTCGAGCAAGTGGAGAGAAGAAATCGGCATTATTCGGCATTGCTTTGAATCAAATGGGCCTAGCTTGTGTGCAACGTTATGCAATAAATGAGGCCGCAGATTTATTTGAAGAGGCAAGAAGCATTCTGGAGAAGGAATATGGACCTTGTCATCCTGATACACTAGGGGTCTATAGCAACCTAGCAGGCACTTATGATGCAATGGGAAGGTAAATTTCTCTTCCGATAAGATAAAATTAGTACTGCTTGTTCTTATTTTTCTTCAATTTTGTAATTTATGCATACAAGTTTTTATATTTTAGCAGCATGTGGACCCTGCTGTTAGAAGATGTTATTTGTTGTTGTGAGTATTAGTTACAGTTTTGTTTTATAATTTTTTATCATGCATCGTGCAATTATACAGACTGGATGATGCTATTGAAATTTTGGACTATGTTGTTGGCATGAGAGAGGAGAAGCTAGGAACAGCAAATCCTGATGTAGATGATGAGAAGCGAAGGCTAGCAGAGTTACTGAAAGATGCAGGCAAAGTCAGGAACAGAAAATCAAGATCACTAGTAAAACTTCTTGATACAGAACTTCAAATTATACAGGATGATGCCATTGAAGTATCATAATAACAAGAATTGCGTATACATATACATATACCTGTAAAAAAAACGTACTAGACAAGGATTAGGTGGTCAGTTTGTCTGTTAAATTCCTGTTGGTATTCTGAACAAACAAATAAATGAAAGTGACAATGACAGGAATCATAAATTTGTTTTCAAGTGTTCATTTTATAACATCCTTTTTAGGGGGAGTGAGTGGGGCTAAAGGTAAAAGGCTGTATTTAATACTTCATTTTCTTATGTAATTCAAGAACTGTCATATTCTTCTTTGTAATGGCTTAATTTTGAATAAAAGAAACTAAATTGTTAGAATATCATTTTCTTCTACTGGTACACCAAACTGCAAATTAAAATGCTTGTAATTGCTTTTACCATATTGCTAAGCTACTCAACTTTGAAGTCTTCTATTTTAACAGTCATGTGTCTTATTTGCTTTGAATGGAACTTTGAACTCAAACAGTTTTTTGCATCAATAGTTTCTTAGTCACATCAGAAACTATTACTCATATCAGAAGCATTTTTTTGTCTTACTTTTGATTACAGTTTTAGTAAAATGTTCTGTCAACATCTTTTGTCAACTACAAAAGAATAACCAAGTAATGAAAATGATGTACAATATTTGACTCGGAACCAACAACACCCACAGAAAATACTACATTTTGATGTAAATCACAATCCAAGTATTAAAAATAATCCCAAACTGGAGTCAGATATATGAATCTTGAAGTGAAGATTTTGAAAGAAAAAAGAAAATGCTACAGAAAAGAATTATAAAACTCTAGCAGTACTGCAATAAAGTTTTATTTAGCAGTGCAGTGTTACAAAGTTTTATTTAGCAGTACCCAGCTTGAATTGAAGCTCCTAACATTTGCTTACATTCTTTGTATCAGTAGGATAAAAACTAAAATTAGCTTTCTCAGAATTTTATTTGGAGTACTCTCTTTTTAGCTACATTTAATATTTTTGACTCACTTGCATGGTATATGCAGTATTTATTGAGTTATTGCTGTTTAATATGCTTACATAATTTAAGGACAAGCCTGGTTGATAGGAACAGGCGGATCGGATGCTGAACATTAAAAAGGTTTTTCATAACCCACTTGTTAGCTGCTTCACTGAAGTGCACACCATCCCAGCCAATGATTTTCGAAGGATAAGGACAAGAGGTTGCAACCCGAGTTGTATTATTATCTTCTGATTTAGTCCCACAAAATAAAACAAATTTAGGCTCTAAAATGCCATAACAGAAACTCCATGGATCCTCAAAACCTGTTGTATTGTAATCAAAATAATGTAATTTGCACAAGTCAATTTAAATATAGCCAATAAATGATTTTCAAAATTTTACCTTGATTTCTAGCATCATCAATAAGTGAAAATTTAACTTTATAAACATCTACATAGGTAATTGCAGCTAGTGGAAGTTGCTTCCTCAGATGAACTACTGTGTCCTTTAGTTGCCTGTTGAATTTTTGAACTGCCTCATTTTGCGCGAAGGCACACCGGTTCTTGTCGAGGGTACATTGCAACACCGAAAGGATCACAGCCGATTGGCCCTACGTTTTGCACCAAAAAGGCTCTTGCCCCTTCAATATAAAGCCTCTGTGAACAAATACATTAATTTTTTTTTTTCAGTTTCTAATTAGTCTTCTGGAAGGCGGCACTTTGGTTTGAATATATTATAATTGCTTACTTGTACTGCTTGACTGAACTGAGCAAGTATATCAGGAAATGCTAAATGAACTTAATCTTCTGTCGTGTTAAGAAAACCAAACGCCATATCATTATGTCCAATATCGAATGCGTACAAGGCCTTGGAAAAATCTTCAGGATTTGGAAGAGAATCTATAGACAGTAAACCAAAAAAATGAGAATGTCACTGTTTTTTTTCTTTAGTTTTAACCATCAAACTTGAAGCTAAAGCATGCATAATCTCTTACCGCGATTTTTGAGTTTATATATAATTCTGCAGGGCGTGCTTGGAATTGTATGAACTTAGAGTCTTGAAGGGCTAGAAAGAAAGGACTTCTAGGACCTGGCCAAATAGATGAGCCTGCACTTGCAAAATTTGCTCCTTTTGCAAATGTCGTCCCTATAAAGTCTAAGTATGCACTTAGATAAGGTAATCCTAAGTATTCGGCTGCAACAAAACAACTAATTGAAATTCATTCAAATCCTTGGATTAGCGTCAAATAACAACTTTCTGAGATTTGAAAGTCACCCATCAAATCTATGATTAAACGACCATCACAAAGCCTTCCAGAAGGTTTTCCAAAGAAGGTTTCACCATGAGGAGGAGAAACCGGACCAAATGCAGCAGACATTCCTCCAGTACCTGCAAATGAGTCTCCAAAACTATAAATTGCAGGAAATGCACAGTTTGAGTTACTGTTAGTCTGTTACGGCTAGTAGCTACTGCAACATATCTCCAATTGCTAGTACCATAAACAATGGTTCAAGAATTGCAAAAATTCCTCTACAGGCCATTATCATTAGTCTTTAGCAAGAAATATAAATGTTTATTTCTTATCTTATTTGGTAATTCGCCAATCAAGAACCTAAAAGTTACATATATACTGCAATATTAGGCATATTGTGCAAATGGGGGAATGAATTAGCTGAATATATTATAAAAATCCATTACAGAATTGCAGAGTGTGTGGAAACTAGATATTGTCACATTCTATGAGCCCTTGTACATATTATGGAAAAATATAATAATTATTATCAAAATTTAAATCCCTTGGCAAATGGAAACCCATAAGGAATTTAAACCAAAATGCAAAGCAAGTTGGAATCAATTTGGCTGCTAGAAAATGCCATAAATTGTAGTTAGCCCTTGATATTTCCGTCCTTTAAATTTGTCTTCATAGAAAAAAGGAAAGATCCAGATGCTTGATCAAATGCTAGAGTTAAGAATATATAAAGGGTTATTAAATTATCAAACAACAATATTTTTTTAATAGCTAAGTAATTAACAGCATTAGCATTTTCTTTCTGTACAGTCACATATTAAGGTTTCTAATTTAGCATAAGGACTCAATAAGAGAATGATATATACATTGAGTAAAAAAAAAGGTATACATGGCTTCACCAGCTCATATAGATTAATTAATCGAGCGACGGAAAAACAAGAAGTGATAGTTTAGCAACGAATGCTACGAAAATGGAGCATCTGCCACATCAAAACATTCTTTTTGTAAAGAGCGTTTACTGGTCGGGCTCATAACTAATAACTCAAAGAGCCCAAAGCAGAATTTTATTAATGCTTGGATTTTCAACTATTATCTTGTTTGAATAGTAGCAAAGAAATCGTGGAATCGAGCCTTGAAATGACATTCTAGGAATGCTGACCAGCGTCTTCAATTGAAAAAGGTGGATGAGAATGAGATCCATTAAGAATTTTATTTGCTACCCATAAATTAGCTGCTTGGGAATAGTGTATCCCATCCCAGCTTACATGCATCGACGGATGCTGACATGGATTCCCATAAACTGTTCCATTCACTATGGCTTTCTTTCCACAATCAATATGATATCCATAGTAACTACCACAACAGAAGTTCATTGGATCAACGAAACCTGCAAAATGGTAATGAAATCAAACATTTGGGAACCCATCAACATGTTCTAATTTTATACTAATTATTCCATTATTTTATATCAAGTATTAGAATGTTAAACTGAAATTATTTAATATAATGTTACCTTCTTTCTTGGCAGTACTAATTAGTTGATATTTAGCTGAGTAGACATCGACGTATGTGAATGCTGAATGAGGGAGCTGTTTGCTCAGCTGGGATACTTTCTTCTGCAGCTGCCGGTTAAACTCCTGAGCAATCTCGTTTTGAGGCTTTACACATCCACTTTGATCAAGATCACCATGCTTTGATTGATGATATATAGGACTATAAGGTAAGCAACCAATTGGACCTGTATTATGTACCCAGAAAATTCGTGCCCCTTCCTTGTATAGTCGCTGAAACACCATAGATAAAGATTAGTTAGCTGCAACTGCAAGTATAAAATGGTTTTCTCATCTGCCCTTGTGGTAACAGGTCCAGTATGCTTACATGCACTGCTTCTGAAAACTGGCTAAGTATATCAGGAATAGACATTATAACTTGTTCCTCGGTTGTGTGTTGAAGCCCATAGCTCAGGTCATTCTGCCCAATATCAAATGTGTATAGTGCAGTAGAAAAGTCTCCAGGCCTAGGGAGATTGCTTTTGAATGGCGGGATTTTTCCTGGTTCTGTTACGATTTCGAGTTAGCATATAGAAGTTGTCAACTTAATATTAAAAATTAATCAAATAAAAAAAGCAAAAAACAGGACAAGAATTTTACATGTTCAAATGGTAATGTTAAACGAATCCTAAAATGAGAGGAAATGAGGAACTAAGGACAAACCACTTGCGCCGAGTTTCTTATACAGAGCTGTGGTGCGAGCTTTGAATTGTATGAACTGGGAAACTTGTATGCCTAGATGGAATGGACTAAAACCTCCCGGACGAATAGAAGAACCTCCCGTTGCAAAGTTTGCACCATGCCTGAAGTCTGTCCCAATTGAGTCAAGATATGCACTGAGATATGGTAGCTTCAGCCTCTCAGCTGCAACCAAAAACAATTTTTAGCTTCAGATTAGTGTTATAGTGTTGCTTCAGGGCTAGTTTCGCATTACTATTGCCATAGCAATTTTGAATCGAAAATTCAGAAGCAATGTTATATACTAATGAACAATAGATTCTTACAATGTTGTTTTGTAGATCTAAAGCTGATTCGAAAAGTTCTAAACATGTATGTTTTCTAAAATGAATTTTACACAGATAACCATATTTACAAAATGAACATCAACTGAAATAATAAAGTCATTCATAGTTTAGTTTTTGTTCAAAATCTGCTACTAGCAATAAATGATAATGCAAAACATGGCCTCTGTTATATAATTTTTCTACTAACTAGTTATTACCTATAAAATCTATGATGAGACGACCATCACAATATCTTCCTGAAGGATGTCCAAAGAAAGTTTCACCATTTGGTGAAGTGACTTCTGATATTGCTGCAGATATTCCTCCAGTATCTGAATTTGAATCTCCAAAATTGTATATTGCTTGAAACCCACATTTCGGCAAGCCAGTGCTAGATATCACCACTTTTGGTTGTGTAATAATTTCAAAAACCAAAAGACCGAGTACACAAAGTAGCTTCAATGGGTCCATTCTAGCTAATCTAAGCAGCGGCGGCAGCAGCAGCAGCAGCAGGAAAAGAGCACCCAGTTCTCTCTTTTTCTTTAGCTTTCACTTTAAATGAGTTTTGTTCTAATCTTTGAAAAGGACAACAATGATATGCATTGAAGCTGCTGCAAGTTGATAAATTGGCTTATTTTTCTTTCTTACACGTTTTGTAGCTGGAAACAGGGTCCAGTGTTGGAAGAAAAGACAACGATCCTCCCAAAATTAAAGGCCTTGTACATGTGAGATGGAGAATAAATAGGTCCCACTAATCTGAATTTTGCATTCAAATCCTTCCCAACCAAGTTGGGTATTGAGGCTTAATTCTGCTCTGCTTCCATTTGCATCCAAAGTTCTTGATTCGTTTTGGTTAGGAAAAAAAAAAGAGCAAAAAAATTGGGATTGTGCTAGTGGTGAACAGTAAATGAGAAAAAGCAGAAAGGAAGTTATAGGAAAAATAACTTTAATATATATTTACTTTATTGTACCCGGTCTAAAAACGTACTTCACAAACTCCCGGTCTGGAAACAACACTAGTACCATCGGACCAAAACCCATCCTTTAGGTTACAAGTTAAACCCACAAAACATCTTTTGTCAGGATTTCTCCAATGAAAATCTACAAAATGAACGAAAAAATTTCAGGCAAATGAAGAAATTTGCATTATATTTCTTTGCAAAAGTTTTCATTACAAATTTCCATTTAAATGATGAATGATATATCCTATGAATACCAGGTTTTTCCTGGAAGAATCAGAAACAAGCGCTGCACTTGCTAACAGATGGCTTGCTTGTGCAGTTGTCTTGAACTCCATGTACTATTTAGCGAAGAAGGGAAAATAATTGTTGGCAACCTTTTGCTTTCCTCCAAATGAGGAAAATCAATAGTGTAGTGAAGCCCACGGCTTTCACGCCTGGCTAGGGCACTGCTTAACACCAGCTTTGCACAACAAAAGAGGTTCCTCATTTCACAAGCCTCAAGTCCTACCATTGTTTGCTTCCAACCTTGATGAAATAAATGCTTCTCCCATTGAGACTCCAATTCGCTGATTTTTTGCTCAGCAGTTTCTAGCCTTGTTGTTGAGCGAACAATTCCTACATATTTCCACATGATTGATTGCAGTTCTTTTCTTACTTCTGCTGTTGTATTCAATATATTGTCCATTACATTTCTCCCAAGTGAATCAGGCACAACTGGTCGAGCCCACCCCTCTGAAGCCCTGAGATCAAGCCTAGAGCTTTTCATGTGATCAATTGAAGGCTGGACAGCTCTTCGTGCAAAAACCAGCGCCTCAAGCAATGAATTGCTAGCAAGCCTGTTTGCTCCATGCAAACCAGTACAAGCAACTTCACCAGCTACATAAAGGCCCTGCACATTTGTCTCCCCCTGGAGCCCAGCACGAACTCCACCACATATGTAATGAGCAGCAGGAACCACTGGAATTTGCTGATGGGTTATATCAAGGCCATACTTAAGACACTCAGCAGCTATGTTGGGGAAGTGAGACAGTATCTTTCGTCTGGGTTTGTGACTTATATCAAGAAGAACAAACTTCTCGTTGCGCTTTTTAAGCTGGTCATCTATACTTCTCGCCACAACATCTCTAGGAGCTAGCTCAGCTCTCTCATCATACAAAGGCATAAACCTTTCCATACCTAAATTATAGAGGATACCTCCATCACCCCTAACAGCTTCAGTGATGAGAAATGCGTTTTCTCGAGTTTTGTTTGGTTTGATGGGAAGGCCTTCATCAGCTAAGGCAGTTGGGTGGAACTGCACAAATCTGAGAAAAAAGAAGTGCGTGGTAAATCATATATATCAGAAAGATCATTTTATTAACATGGCTTCTAATTGTTAACTTTCTTTTAGCAGTTTGTTTAGTTTCTTTAAATATTGTTGTGCATTGTGTTAATCGTGAACAAACTTCCTTAGTACATGAAGAAGTTATTTAACAATTTGTTTTCATTTAGTTAAAGATACTATGGAATGAAATACGGCAAGCAATATTTCCAAAACTATGTTACGAATTTGACGTCATTGGTTTCTCTCTTAGCATATCCAAACCAAACTCTCCAAACAATCAAAAATGGGGAAGAAAGGAAGAAAATCTCAAAATCATTCACAAATAGAACTTTAAGTTTACTCTGTAAATCAACCTAAAACTCGATCTTGGACACAGTACCATAACAATCTGGCAATAAACTACCAATTTACTCATTACCGTGTTGTTATTCATGAAAGAAAAGAAGGAAAAATTGAAATAATAAATAAGAACAGGACTTTTCGGAGAACAACGTAACCATTTACTTACTCCATGTTGGAAATCACAGCTTGAGCTCTGTGAGCCATAGCAATACCATCTCCAGTGGCCACCTAGAATAGCATCTTCAGAAGTAAGAACACATTCAATGGTAGCATGTGCATGATCAACGCTCTGTAGGTATGTGCATTGAAGTATATACCGAGCAATAAAATAGATCGATGAATCTATAAATTTGGGAATAAATAAACAAATATATGAATAGAGTAGCTGACTGCAAAAAGATCTAGATGCTATTATTGCAGTAGAACAGCTAGCCGGTGACATAAAACAGGCAGTAACAACTTTCCTTAACTAAGAGGACAGTTGAATGCATGCCACGAATCCATTTTAGGTTTATCCAATCTAAAATAGTGATTTGTGCAGTTTGAGATACCACAGCCCACTGGATAGTCAACTTAATTTAGCCATATTTACCCATTTAAGTATGTCAAGGCTAGTTAGTTGTCATTTCACGAACTCAAGTGACCATATTTTATATCTGATGTTCATAATTAAAAAAGGTGGTTAAACTAATCAACAGTTTAAAATAGCGAAGTGTCTTAAAACTTAAAGTAAAAAAACCATCCAAAAAATCATTCAGGTAAATGACTTAATATAACTAGAAAATGAAATCTACCAGAGGATTTGTGGTAGATGGATAGATATGCCCAGCCCCACCTGCTGCAAGCAGAGTCACCTTTGAAATGAATCGAACAACCTGGAGATTTGGGGTAAAAGGTCTTTAATGTAATCAAACAATCTGGATAGATATGCCCTGCTAAAAATTGGCAAGACAATACTAAATAAATGAATCCTTGCATCACCTTTTTAGATTCGGTATTGATTGTGTCAACACCATGGCAAACTGTATTAAGGCCATCCTACCAGCAAAAAAAACAAAAGTAGTCCTCAGAATCCACATTGGTATGGAGTCCTAAACCTTAAATATTATGTCGTCAAATATAGACAATGCAACATGAGTGAGGTAAATGCATTCACCTGGTCCTCAGTTGGGAATTATAACAAGACCTAATTATTTCTAGAAATTATTTGGTATATTTGAATACCTAAATTATATCTACAAACAAAAAGAGAATCAAGAATTGAACCTGAGAAGTTAGCAAATCTATTGCAAAGTGGTGTTCAAACATGGATATTTTAGGATCATTAACAACTGCCTCAAGCAGAGCTCGCTCAATCTCCCTTCCAGTCATATCGGCAGCATGGACAATTCTATGGTGAGAGTGACCCCCCTCCCTCGCTAGGTGCAGGTTACCGTCCTCACCATGATCAAACATTGCACCCATAGCTATCAATTCCCTAATTCTGTCAGGTCCTTCTGTGCAAACAACCTAGAGAAAAAATAAAGCAACTAAATCACCATATCTTTCATTATAGATAACTTATAACAAGTGCTTATGGAAATATTATTATTAGCAGATATGCAATTCAAGAAATTCAGCATTTATCAGTTGATATTCTTAGATTAAAAAGATAATAGTACTCAGAAAAGCACTAGGAAGATTCATAATGAAAACTTCTTACTCTGACAGTCTCCTCATGACATAGATTAGCCCCAGCTACAATGGTGTCCTGCATGTGACTCTCTACAGAATCCAAAGGACACAACACAGCACTAACACCACCCTGGGCATAGTTTGTATTGCTCTCATGAGGCTCAGCCTTGGTGATCACTGCAACAGTTCCATGTTTTGCAACTTCAAGAGCATAGCGAAGGCCAGCAACTCCACTTCCAATGACAACAAAATCAAAATACCTAGTGGAACCATCTCTCAAGCAAGATGACACACTAACTGGTCTTGTTCTGAGGGATTTCCAATGCTCTCTAATAGTAGATTGAGAACAATTACATTTTTGGATTTGCAATATCTTGGATACTCCATGTGACCTAGAAGATTTACATCCACCACAAAATAAATAATAACCAAGAATACATTTGGAAAGCTTTGATACAATATATATCATAAATTTATGATTGTCTCACTGTCATCAGGACACCCTTACACAACAATACGAGGACATTATCCAAGAAGAAAAAGGCGTGTAGGAAAACCTGCGTCTGGTTAAAAGACATCCTCTCTCTTATAAAGCACCAGCTTGCAGCCATTAAAAACAGCATGGTTGAAAATTCTCTACTGGAACATATTTTTAAGGTGTAATATAATCAAACACCATTGAGCCAAAGCTGTAAGAAACATTTATTAAGAAGTTTTAGAGCCACAAAAGCATCTATCAGATGCTATTTGGGGGACTAGTTGTGGCTTTCATGTCAGTAAAGACATGAAACAGGAATCCACAAGCTCTCAACCAGAACCATTTAAAAAATTTGAAGTAATTATGTTACTGAATTCACTATTTGAAAAAGTCAATAAAATAAATAGCAAATTCTATGTACCAAAAAAAGAATTCAAAACAAAAATTAAATAGCTGAGAAATGATGCTTGTCAAATACCATGAAAACTCTTTTTGTAAGCCTCCATGGATTGCCACATTAGATACCCAAGCAGATTGAGTACAATTGTGTACCCTCCATTTGTTTAAACCATAGTGCAGGTTGCCATTTAGTGCAGCTATACTTGTCATTTTAGAACCTCTGCCAGACAAAAAAAAGGAAGACAGAAAAAGAAAGGTTACTAAATCAGGACATAAAACAAACCAATTAGATTATACGAAACACAAATTGATCACGAAACAGCAAGAAGACCAACTAACAATAGTCCAATAAAAGTCAAGCACAAACACACAGAATCCCCCTCCTCTTTTCCCGTGAAATTTCAATTCTGTAAAAGAACAATGCTGCCAACACAAACAAAAAAAATGGAATTCATAAAGATGGAAAAGCCAAAAAAGGATTCAAATACAAAAGAATTAAGGAACCAAAAACCCAAAACAAGTACCTGAAAAATAACCGAAATTCACAAGCAGAAAAAAACCGAAAAATAAATAAAGCATGAAACATAAAGCTGTGGATAATGTAGAAATTATACTAACCAAGCCAACTGCTACCAGTCAGCCAAAAAAAGAGTTACTGATAATCGGCCAAAAAGAAATATTAAACGAAAGCAACATGCAACTGGATCCTCGCCTCAAAACAACAAAAACAAAACTGAAAAACAGAAACCCAACATCTTCGTCGTCAACAAGAACAAGAAACATCAATCAATGTTCAATAATCAAAATGTAACAATAAAAAAGGTTACAATCCAAAGATCAACACACCTGAAAATTAGTTCTTTATTCCTTGTTCTTTCTTATTCTCAATTCGAGTCCACGGCAGTACTTTATGCAAAATCTGAATCCGGGTATTGGTCTTTAAAGGAGAGACTTCAAAGACCAGCAAAATCAATAAACGTTAAAAGAGAAGAATGAACACAAAATTCTTTAGATCGTTTCCTTTTTTTTTTTTTTTGAATAAATATTTTCAAGGAGATGTTTTAGAGAAGATGAGAGTCATAGGTATAGCAGAACGCCACAACCAGTCCTATTGAAGGCTGCTTGCACACAGACCAGAACCATCGTCGAAATTCGCGCCACGCTTTTCTTTTGTGCTTGCGCGCGCCGCCAATGTCTCTTTTCGGTCGTTTTCATCTTCTTTTTTTTCCCCTAATTTTCGTTAGTCGTTTTGTCTTTTACTCTGCGTTTCAATTAGGTTTCTCTTTTGCTGTAAAGATTAAGCTATCCTAACCACGTATTCAAATTAATACTCCGCAAAATACAGAACTTCCGGATCAATTAAACATTTTAAATTTTATTAATGGCTACTCACATAACTCATATGATTATTTTGGCCCGTTGAACTCACATGTCTCCAGATAAAAACATTCAAATTTTATTTGTCAAAATTATTTTTTTATGAGATTTTAAAAATCAAACTCATATATATATAAGTACAAATGAGGAAGGGACATATTGAGTCTTTAAAACGTATTTTATAAATTTTTAATTTAATCGCTAACAGTAAAGATAATTTTAGTATTTATTAATTAAAAATTTTTTAATTTTATTAGTGTTATTTCTATTTAAATTTAAATTTTATTAGAAAGTGTAATTTAATCTTATTCTAATTATGATTTCAATTTATTATTTTTACTATATTAATATTAATTAGAAATTTATTATAACATATCACTATATATATATATATTTAATTTTAATTACTTCTGACTATCAAGTTTTTAATTATTTTTTGTTATCAAAAATTTATTTATTTTGACTATAAAAAATTATTACTTTAAATTTTTATTAATTTATAATTATTAAATTTGTGATTATATTTTCTTTTTATGGTAAGTATTAACTCTCGTATTATAAATTAATAAAAAATTTTATTTATATTTTTATAATTTAGTAATCCCTTCATCATTTTTATTTATATTTAGAGTTATAAATTTATAAATTCGTTATAAATTTAAAGGTTTTTGCTTGCGAAATAGCAATGGAACTTTTCCATTTTTATATTATAAACTTGACAAAGCTATGAATTAGGAACGAAAGTTTTTTTGGTTCGAATATTATGACTTAATTTATTTTTTTATTAATTAACAAATATTATTTTATTATTTTTTCGTTGTTAACAATTGACAAAAAGATTATAAATGTGTTAACAATGAAATTTTTATTTATTGCTAAATTTATAACCACAATTGATAACATATTTTGCAAATCTAAAACTCATTACATATTTATTTCGTACTGCATGTTATTTGTTTTCTCTTTTCTTTTTTCCTTTAATATATATTTTATTAATAAAAGTTTAAATTTTATTTGGACTGTAAAATTAATATATATAGTGATGATATATTTTATTTTTTATTTTCAAATATTTCGATAAAACCATAGAAATTTCAATATTCAAATCATAATATGATAATTTTTTTTTTTTTAGTATAGGAGAAAGGGAATTTGAACTTGAATTTATTGTCAAGTCGTATATGCATTTATCATTAGATTATGCCTTAATGTGCATAAATCATAAATTTTTTGCTTGTATAGAAATTCTAAATTTTATTTGTATTTTATTGGTTGATTAACAATATTATTTATAACAATTTAGTCACATTCTAATTAGGGAACATTTGATTTTAAAACGTAAATGTTAAGTTTATGAATTGATAAAATACCACTAAAAACTTTAATCTTATTGATAGAAAAATTAATGTAGTTTAATTTTCATTGGTTATGTTAATTTTTTATATAAATCTAAATTATATTAGAAAGTTTAATATAATTCTAAATAAAAAATTGTCAAATACCTAAAAAATAAATTAAAAATTATAATTATACTTATTGACATGATTAAAAATATATATATATAAAGTCTATTATATATAATTCAAAATTATCAATTTTATCATATGAAAGAAGAATGCGACATGATAATATTTTAATATTTATTTTTTTTAATACAGGATCATAAAATCTTTCAATATTATATTTAATGTCATTCTAATAATGATATCCATTTATTTTTTTATTATATTAATATTATAATTCTACCATAATTAGAAATTTGTTCTATCACATCACTATATATTTAGTTTTAATTGCTTTTAACTATTAAATATTTGTTACTTTTGACTATTAAAAATCATTACAATAAATTTTTATTAATTTGAAATTATTGAGTTTGTAATCATGTTTTTTACTTTAAGTAAGTATAATTTTATTATATGAACTAATACCGTAATCTCTATATTTAATAATATATATTTTCTTAATCATGTATTGAGTTTATGTCTTAACTCTCTTTATTCCCAAATTAATAGAATAACTTTTATTTATATTTCTTATAAAAATTCATTATCTTAAATCAAATATGTTATTTTAAAATAAAATTATCTACAACAAAAGAAAATTTATTCAAAATATTAAATACTATTATCTGCATAAAATAAAAATTAACGCATTGATTATGTTAAGATAAAACTGCACTAAAGTTCTAATTTATTAAATTAATAAGTATAAATTATATCTATACATGCTATTCATTAACTTAATGGAAAAATAAATTAGTAATTATATTTTATCCCTTATTTATAAAAATTTCAAGAATTATAAAAATATTAAAAGAGTAAATAATAATTAGAATTTTTTACTTTAAATTTCAATTTTAAATCTAATTTAAATTATTTTCTCAATTTAAAATATTATTATATTTTTTAAGTATATTATAAATAAAAAATTGATAAAAAATACAATTAAGGAGTGTAAATATGTCCAATGCACACTTGAAGAGGCTAGTATTAAAAAAAACCATGGATGAAAATACTATTGTTTATCTATTTTTAGTAAAGGTTTTACAAAAATTACTTTTGGACACTTTATGCTTTTAGTCATTGTAACTTTGACTCAATTGTTATTTATAATTTTTAAATTATTAAATTTAAAATATGTATTTTGTCAGTTATATTCTTAAGGTATTATTTTTAAATATGCATTAAGTATTACAATTTTCTTTTCTTTTTTTCCTAGAAAAAAGGTCTTGTTTGATTGGTTGGCATTCATCCATGTGGTCAGCCTCTCGTCCATCAAAGTTGACGAGAATGTGATTTGTGCACTTTTTTTTTTTTTAAAAAAAAAAAAAAGTAATATATGTGCTTTCGTCTATCGACCAATACCAATATCAAATCAAATTGAATTCCGGGCACTGCCAACCTTTATCGTAAATGCCTTCCATCGAGATAATATGATTTTCTTCGTTAAAAATTATTTTAGTAGTCAAATTTTTTTAGCTATGATATGAGTAATTTTAATAAATCTATATGTAATTAAAATTGTTATTTTTAAATCAATTCAAAAATCATTTTTAATCATCAATTAAACCATTTTCTGACTAAGATTTTACTGCAGTATATGAAATTTAGAAATTTTAGAAATTATATCAAACTACAGTATAAACACACTAATGTAATAAGATTATAATTTAATTTAAAGAACAATGCATCTAAATAATATTTAAAATTATACATAACAAAGAAAATGAGATAATTAAAAATCAAGAAATAAAAAATGCCAAACAACACATTCTGACAATAGAAAAGTCCAAGAAAGTTAAAGAATTTAACCAAGAAAAACGAAACTCAAGAATTTAAATATTGATTTACAATAATATCCGTATAATTATTATGTAAAAATATATATTCTCTTGGCTTAATAGCAGAATTAGTGAATTACCTTTGTTAGTGCTTGGAATTTTCATCAACACCAACCAATCCTGTAACAAAAGTTCTCTTGCATATATAATATCGTAGCAAATGCGCATGGCCACCCATTCATTTTAAATTGAAATCTAATAATAACTTTTAGAGTTTCATGGACCGTTTTATTTTTTGTAACGTTGTATTTTTCAGATTTTAGGTTTGGAGATTTGATTTCACTTGCAGCTTTTGCTTTGACTCAAAACCTTTTTCTATACTTAGCTGGTATTAGTGCAGATGAGCTGAAAACGGATTGAAATTGTCGGTTCAAAATTTTAAACTAGAATCGATAGTTTAAGAGTTAGTGAAGATTCAAGTGATTGTTAAAATCTAATTTATAACGGTTCAGAAATAGCGATTCCAATTTGATTTGAACTAAAAGTTTTCAATTTTTATTTTCAAAACTATAATTACTTAGTATATTCTATATACCTTTAAAGTCTAAATAATATTCTATTACATCATACATTTATTTTAGAATTTTTTTCTTTTGAAATACACAAGTTCAGAAATAAAATGGTAAAAAAAAGTGAACATGTAGCCTAACATTATATTCTTCGATGCAAATGGAAATTTAACTCTTTTTCCTTTTAAATTATTTACTTAGTTCAAAATTATACTGTTTGAATTTTAATAAGTTTTCTAACAATTTATTTAATTAGTAACATGGAGAAAAAATAAAATTATAATTTATTTGATTATTGTGTAAAATTAATTAATTTTATTCTTATATGAATATGAGTATTCAAAAATTTTTATAAAATAAAATTTATTAATATTTTTTAAACTCATATCAATTTTTTTGAAAAAAATATAACATTAGAGTCGATTTTTTTTTAAATAATAAATATATTACCAGAAATTGTGATTGAGAACTGAACTCCGCCATTTAAAAATTGATTCAGATTTAATATTTTAAAAATTTTGAACGAGCGGTTCGATGAACCCGCAATGCAGCAAAAGAGAAAAAAAAGAAAGACGAAATTCATCGTAATGCCACGTAACTGTAACCAGTGGAACTGTCATCAAGTTAAAACAGTGGTGAACACGCGGTCGACGAATTTCAGAGAAATGTTTCGATTTCATCCTCATACGCATGCACTCAAGCAAGAAGCAAACGTATAGGAATCTCCTTCGCCTTCACTTCATCACTTCATTCCCAATTTCCATAGCCGAACCCTAGAGAATGGGCAACTTCCTCAACAAGGAGCCACCACCGCCAGTGGTGCTGGTCCCGCCTCTATTCGATTTTCCTCCTCTTGCGGCACGCACTAGGTTAGCACTTAAGACTTACTTATTTTGCTTCTCTTTAGAAAATGGAGAGCAATGCTGTTACTATTTATTTTTTTTTTTGTATTCGTTGTTGAATCATAGTTCAGTTTGGTTTCTCTAGTTGGTTTTGCTAATCTAATAATGAAAATTGTTGACCTTTTGATTGTTTTCTTGAAACAACTGTCTGTGCTTTCTGCTCTTTAATTACATTAACGGAATGAAGTGATGCAGGATGTTGGAATCTTCATATAATTTATTATTTGGGAAACTTGCTTTGAAATGCCTTTTTGAGGATTATTTTGAAGAAGCAAGGCATGTTAGCGCCAGACTTATGTTGAAGCCAATTGATGATCCTCATGTGGATTTGATTGCTACAGTATCCATTCAACTTTTAATTGTTCTTCTTTTATTTTGTGGTTTTATTTATAGTGAAAGATTTATTCTGTCCATGTAGCCCCATTTCTAAGTTTATCATAAATCCTGTTTATTCGAAAAATAAGATTGAGGTGTTGGACAAAGCTACTATGTTTTTTCCCCCTTAACCTCATTAGGTTTCAGGTCCATTAGATCATGAGTCAGAGGATAAAATTGTAGGAAATGCCTTGTTTCGGTGGCAGAGGTACTACACTAATTGCCTATGTTGTGAAACGTAATTTGTGGGGAGAATCATTATACAATTTTCTGATCTTCTTCTTGATTTTTTTTTTTTTTTGTTCTTTTTGTGAGCAGTGATGTGCATGACCCTCATACATTCATTGACCTCTTTGTGTCAAATGCGGATCCGTGAGCAAAATACTTCCTTTCCCTTATCAATTCTTCCCTGCCTCCAACCCCCATCAAAAGAAAAAAAAAAATTGAAATTGTTTTGTTTCTTAGTAAAATTAAATTATTATCTAAATGATGATTTGCTCAATCTCACTCCAGGATTTTTAAAATGAGGTCATGTGCTTATTACCCTAGATATGGTTTTGGAGCATTTGGTATTTTTCCACTCCTATTGAGTAAAAGGTAATATTTCTACAGACTACAGGTATGGGAGTCTCACATGGATCCTTGAGTTGGTTGGTACATTATTAGCAATGGAGTTCATTTAATAAATCCCATACCCATGCAGAACATCTTCTGAAGATTATGGTGTCACGGGCCTGAGATATGGCTCAGAAATTCTATCCTTTGGAACCAAATTTATGCCTTTTGCTGGTATGCTACCTGTAAATCTTCTCTGTAATTTGCCATTCTTCTCTCACTTTGTAGTGAACTGATATAAAGATCTTAATTGACTTCTGTCGAGCTAAATCTATTTTCCAGTTTAGAAAGGGTTAAGATGCTAGGAAGTTTGAATGTCTTTTAAATCTTGGTTAGTTTCAAGGACCCCGCAGAATTGCTTGCGCTGCTAGAACTCTAGTGAGAAAATAATGTATCTAGTTTGTATTCTCCTAGCTTTCCAAGTGACACATACCCAGGCCAATTGTGTATCTGGCCATGTTTAGGAGATTGTACCTCTTTATTACTTGCACTTTCTTGATAACATGAAACTAGAATATATATGATTTATTAATTGTGTTGGACACTGTTGCCATGATTTTCAGTGAAAAATGAGTTACCTGTGAGTGCATGGATTGTAAGCAAGACGGGAAGGCTTACTCTTGGAGCACAGTACGAGCCACAATGTAAGTAATTGACCTATTAGATACATGTCACACATTCTCAACATGCTTTTGTTAAGTAGAGCTAATTCTGATCTGCTAATCATAAATAAATTCAAGGGTTGCTGCTTCAGCCTAGAAATAAGTTGCTTGTTATCTCTGTCACCCCGTCAGCCTTGTGAATCATTTACATTTTTGTTCTTTTCTTGTTTGAAAAGTTTATACTTGAGGTTTTGTTGCTTGAAGGAGTTTCTATATGATATTCGAAGTATGTGACTACGGTAAACATTTTCCCAAATAAGCATTGAGGGATTATGTGTTCTTGTGTTTTTCTAGCATTTGTTGCCTGCAATTGAAGGTTTCGATATGGTATTTGTTAAGAATCCCACATCGGCAAAATAATAAATTCATAATAAGCATGTAAGGATGGCAAGTTAGCTAGCTAGCTAACTGGTTAATACTAATATTTTAGTATTAGTTGGTCCAAGCCTAAGTAAAGCCACACCACACATTTTCACTTCAAGGATTCTTACCTCTTACAATTCACTTCTACCCTTTCAACTTTGTAATATGGTATCAGAGCAGGTCCGGCCTAGTTGTTCAGTTATTCTTTAGTTCATCGGTGTTGCCACTGCGTTGCAATTCAGATTCTCGTCTAGATGTCCAGTCCCAACAAGCCCATTCAATTTCAGGGGGAGTTTTAAGTTTCAAGTGTGAACCTGAAATCCAATCCCGATTGCACTTGAGGGGGAGTGTTAAGAATCCCACATTGGCTAAATAATAAAACCATAATGGGCATATAAGGGTGGTAAGCTAGTCAACTTATTGGTACATTTTCACTTTATGGATTCTAATCTTTTATCCAATTTATCTCTATCCTTTCAACTTTGTAATAGTATCCATGTGCCAAGAGATAAAAAGATAGAAGAGGTGCCGAGGAACTAGGCAGCAGGTTCACAAAGAAAAATCCATTTTTAAGAAAATGAATGAAAATTTTCAGTTTCTCGATTGGGATGATTGCCCTGAAAATGTTTGAAATAGATTTTTTTGATAAATCTGACTTATATTGGCTGTTGAATTTGCAAAAACCTAACTATGCTGATGATAATGCTATGAGAAGTTTGAGTCATATTCTATTTTCACTGATAGTTCTGTAAAAGAGTATCTCCTGATAATTTGAAAGCTCATCTATGATCTAACTACATTGTTATGATATGAAATGATGTAACATCGCTTTTGAAAACTGTTACATTATTAAGAGATTATATCTTACGTTACGAAGATATTTCACTTGAAACTGGTATTTTCGTGTTTTCCTTGCTGATGTATTAGATGGAAGTAAAGATGTTTCTGAATATAAGAATTTAAGGAATTGGAGTGTTGCAATTGGCTATGGAGTAGGATCAGGAAGCCCCTTGAGTCCTTCTTTCAATTTTTGCCTTGAGCTTGCAAAAGTTTCCCAGGTTAGTTTATTGGGGCTGGATTTATTATATTTTTACGGGAAGTATTTCAGGATATTAGAAGCTTTTTTTTCCCCCTCTGTTGATCTACTATTAGTTCTGTGCGGCAGTTTTTTTCATAGCGTGTTATGATAGTTGTCGAAATAAAATTCAAATCACGAATTGAACTTTTATATTGTGAATTGAGATTGAGTTCTCAGGTTCAGCACTAAGTCCCAAAATGAATGACAAATTTATTTCCCTACAAAACAAATAGTTATATCAAAATATGAAATATTTTGTCAATATGAAGTGATCCTGCTGCCAATTGCAAATTCATTTTCTTTTAAAATGTAAAATGTATGTATAAATAAAATAAATATTAAACCATATATCAATCTTAGAAAAAAAGGGTTAATTTAATAAAAGAATTAGCTAATATTTGTGTTATTTTATATAAATCATGTAATTATATTAAATGTTAAAAACCTTTTCTCTTGACCTTGTACTATGGAACTCTATACTTAGGACTCTCTAGCATTAGTTTTCATCTGTATAGTGGGTACATTGAATATCCGGGTTTACCAATAAGAATGATTCATCTGTATCAATCCATTTAAATGGATTTGGTCCATTTAGAATTCATTAACCAGGATCTGCTAAAGTTTTATATTCTAATTGAGAATCTTGTTATTCTAACAGGCACATCATTTTATATTGCAGGAAAGGTCTGTTAAAGCTGGCTTTTTTTTTTTTTTAAATTTTATTTTGTTTAGAAATAGTTGGATGCATTTAATTGTTTCATCAGTAATCCTTAGGTTCTGGGATTTAGCTATCAATTAAGAAAGCTAAAACATCCGTTACAATTTGCTGGAGAGGGGATTCATTGCATTTTTCTAAATTCAGTGATTGACAACTTCATGCTATATCATTCGTGTCTCAAATTATTTTTATGCTTTTTTTTCCCAATTGCAGTTCATTGCCTCATTTTACCAACATGCAGTGGTCCAGAGACGAGTATGCCTCTCCTTTAAGCTTTATTTGTCCTACTTCTGGTCATTGGTTTCAATTTCAGTATCTATATGGATGCATTCTCGTGAAATTATATATTTGCAGCATCTGTCACCCTTGTGGGTTAGTGGGCTGTTGAATGCAAACCAGTTATATTTTTCTTTAGTTTCTGGCTTCCCATGTGCTAGATTTAGTTTATTATTTTCAGTTTTGGCCTATCAAATTTACTTTATAGATGGGGTTGCAGTCAACATTTGGCAAGTAATAATGGTATCGTGATATGACATAAGATGGTTAACCTGAAAATTATAGCTTATCATCTTTATTTGTTAAACTTAAGAATGCGGACAATTATATTTTCAGAAGGGTAATTTTTTATACATTAGTCATGAAGCTTAAAATGGTAGGGATAGGCCTAAGATAACATGAAGGGAAATAGAGAATGAGGATTGACAGCCCTAGATCCTGCTAAAACTATATCCCTAAACCATGTGGAATGGAGAGAATGTATCCATATAGTTGATCCAACCAGCTTGTGACTAGGGTTTAGTTGACTCGAGTAATCAGAAAATGCGGAAAAAACATAAATATGCACCACTGTATGGAAGGGTTAGCAACTTGAAGTTACAAGAAAGAAGAGAGTGAGGAGGTAGACCGAGGATGACTTAGGGATGAAACATAAAAGTCATGAAAAGGCATTTACTGGCCCTATATATATCTTCTTGAGAAGCTAGCCTTGAATGGAAAATAATCTATATAGCTGACTTAGCTGGTTTGATATTAAGGTTTAGATAGGTCAAGCAATACCAGTATTAGGATACCCCTTTATTTTACGTAGGATTCTGGTTTGGTTAAAGAAGTATATTCTATTTTGATTTCTGATGAGGAATTGGTTTTCCCTGACAAGCTATGAAATCCTTAAACTACACAGGTCAAGAATCCATTCGAAGAAACTGAAATAGTTGGAATCACAAATTATATTGATTTTGGGTTTGAGTTACGAACAAGGTATTCCAATTGACAATTTAGTCTTTGATCAATATATGCATATCTGATTTTAATGAGATCACATTTTAAACTTCATAGAATTGATGATTTGAAAACCTCAAACAATGCCCCAGATTCCACCTTTCAAATGGCTGCATCCTGGCAGGCCAATAAGAATTTCTTACTGAAGGTAGTATTCCTGATACAATATCATGTTCATAATCACACTTTCTAATTATAGATCATATTTTGCTTAGTCTATGTATATCCTACATGTTGCAGGGAAAGGTGGGACCTCTAAGTTCATCATTGACATTGGCGTCCAAGTCATGGTGGAAACCATCCTTTACTTTCAATATTTCAGGTGTCTTTGTCTTTCTCCCCTTCATTTTCCTGTGGTTAAGTTCTGATGTTCCTATATTTATATATATATATGGTTCAACTGAGTAATATTTGATGAATTACATAAAACTTTTTGTTGGTGTTATGCACTGGTGCATTTTTCTTTGTATGGAACCAATAATTTGGGCAATGCAAAATATGCGAAGCGAGAGATTTTGCTGACATGTAGGAATGTTGATTTAACTTTGATGAATTAATGAGAACTTTTGGAGACAATGTTAATAGTTAGGATTGGTTTTACACGTTTATAATGTAATGCGACTAGAAACATCTTTAATACTTCTCTTCAGATCTGTGCCTCAGCAACATAGATGCTTTGTTTGGCCTTATTAGATGTGAATTGTTTTAAATAGCCTTAAATGCCGTCATCAATTAATCCTGTTGTTTTGCAGCAACCAGAGATCATATTATTGGAAAGACAGCGTATGGATTTGGCATCTGTGTTGAGAATCTTAGAGAGGCCAGGTTCACCAACTTGTTTAATCTTCCTTTTCTTCTTTCTTTTTTCTTTTTTCCAATTTTAACCAAGTATAGTGTTTCCATATGGTTAATTGAGGGCTGATACAGAGCTAACTAGAGAATCGCTGAAGTTTGTTGCTACAAATTAGTGCATGTTTGCAAGTCTGCATGAGCTTGAACCCATCGTGATACTCAGGCTTTCAAAATTCGGCTTCCAATATTTGTATTGTTAAGCAAAAGATCTCTTTCCTTAACCGTGGCATATATGTATGTGCAGTTATCAAAGAGCTGATCCAAATTTTGTGATGCTAACACCAAACAAGGAGCACCTAGCAGAGGGCATCGCCTGGAAGATTGGCGAGCGACCAATGCTACAATCTGATGTAAATGCTGGAAACTTTGATTGTTTGCCCAGCGAACTAAGACCTCTCAGAAAGATCTTGTAAATATTAGGCCTCGTTTTGGATAGCCTGACATTTTTCTTCTGCATTCCATTAGCAAGGTTAATGTCCTAGTTCCATGACAGTGGATCTTTATGTATTTTATTCCGTAACGTGGTGACTGTTGGAAAATGATAATAAGATTTTTTAAAAAATACCTTGGATTTTCTGTTTACAAACTTGTATTTATATAAGATATTACATTTTAATATTTTTTAAAGTAAGTCAATATATATATATATATATATATAAAATTAAAATAGCGTGATTTTTTTTTTAAAAGGTGACTGACAGTTGTATGTTACTTCCAACGATTAATTAAAAAAAAAAAAGAAAACAAATAACAACGAATGATTAATCCACACGTGGAAAAGACTGAAGAAAAGTAAATTATTATAATATTATTATTTTCTCAACGAATAACGAACAGATATGATATATGTTACTTCCAATGATTAATTTAAAAAAAAAAAAAAAAGAAAGAACGATGAATGATTAATCCACATGTGTGGAAAAGACTGAAGAAAAGTAAATTATTATAATATTATTATTTTCTCAACGAATAACGAACACATATGATATGGCTAGCGCTGTAAGGCTCGAGAGAGTTCTCTTTCGTTTAAAAAAAGAAAAGAAAAAATAACTGGGAAAAAAAATGGCTACAGCTTCTTCACTCATTTCCACTTTCTTCCATCACTCTTCTCCACTTTCTCGCTCTCCAAACAGAAAGCTTCCACTCTCTGTGTCTGAACTTAAATGCATTTCTCTCCACAAAAGCCATAATGACAGTAACAATTCTCGCATTCTCTGTTTCTTACGTCGAGTCCTCCACTCTCACACTCTAACCCCAAACAACCTCTTATTTACCCAAAACTCCTCCTCCTCCTCCTCCTCCTCAAATTCAGCTCTAGATTCGCTTCTCCTCTGCACCTCACTTGCCTTATCCGTTTCTCTATTCTTTGCTGATGTGGACCCCGCTGCCGCCTTCGTCGTCACAACTCCTCGTAAATTGCAGTCCGATGAACTCGCTACTGTTCGCCTCTTTCAAGAGAACACTCCCTCTGTTGTTTATATCACCAATCTTGCTGTCAAGTACTTCCTACTTAAGCTTATTGATTATTGTTATTAGCTCTACGATTTTTGTCCATTTGAGCTCTTTTATTTGATTATTGAATAGGCAGGACGTTTTTACTTTGGATGTGTTGGAGGTGCCGCAAGGTTCTGGGTCTGGATTCGTGTGGGACAAAGATGGTCACATTGTCACAAATTATCATGTGATTCGTGGTGCTTCTGATCTCAAGTTAGTAAATATCATTCAGTTATTTTATATCGAAACAAAATTAGTTAATAATATTGATATATATTTATGCTGGATATCGTTTGAAGTTCACTTTTAGGGATTGCTGATGAATTAAAGGTGTAAATTATGGAAATTCTATTGGTTCTTGAGCTTTGAATATATAGAACATGTGAATTACAGATATTGCTGTTAACAAGAATTTCTAATGTTATTTTCCATTGCTTCAATTTAGGGCATTGGAAAAGTGAGTTTGATTATTGATTTGGATGTCATTATGATGCCATTATATGTTGGAATTTGCAAGTAGCCGACTTGAACTATTAGGATTCAGTTCAATACAAAAACAACAACAAGAAGTAAGTCTTAGTCCCAAACTTGTTTTCCCTACATTTGTGGGCTTTGGGGATGGTTGATGTACACAACCTTCTCCCTGCTTTCGCAAAGAAATCTTTTTCGTAAATCCATGGCCAGATTCAGTTCAATAGAAAAAAAAAGAGAGAGAGAGAACTGTTTTGATTAGTTTGTGATGTATATATGTTACAAAAACTTTTATGAACCAAAAATTTGATGAGAAGAAGAGGAGATAGTTACAAGGAGTAATATCTTCAGTGTAATGTATAAAAACAACTAATTGAATAAAAATGTAAGACGAAATTGATAAAACAAAGTTCTGCAATCTTTTCAATGTCTGCTTGGGCACTCTTGGGTTTGAGATGACAAAGGTAGAATGTTGTAGAGAAGCTAAGAAGGCAATTTTATTCCACAATAACCACGGATGTAAGTACTAGTCGTTGAAAATTTTAGTACTCTACTCCAGCCAAATACATCAAAATATTGCGAACGTGCCACAACATTTTTTCAACTGCTGGTCCTTCTTCCTTCCAGAACCCTGATTTTGAACTAGTTTTGTTCAAAATGCCAAAAGGCTCTCATTATAGAAGCTAGAGCAATGCTATGTGCAATCCATTCATCAGGGATTAATGCCCTTATTAGTTATTTGGCCTTCTTGCTTGAAACAACTTTCTGGTATTGATCCCAATCTTCACCAGGGGCCAAATAAAACCATTGAAGTTTTCAGGAACTTTAGCTTTGAAATGTGAATTGTTAAAAGGAATAGAGTAGCATTAGGAAAATGAAATCTATTGAGAAAAAAAAATTTTAACTACTTAGTTTTGTATTTCCACTCAAATTTGGTTGACTGCTAATAATTAGTTCATGACAATTATGGCTTGTTTCCAACGCTAGAACCTAGAAGCGCGGGAAAATTATAAAATGATAAATCGTGTTGGTTCAGGTTACTGTTGCCCTTACATCATGAGGAGAGATAATGAACGACATGGAGAGTAAGATGCTAAAGATTTGCCATTAATTTGGATAAGGATGCCACTATTGGATTTTGCCATTTTAATTATTTCTAATAGCATCTCTATTTTCTAGTAATCAATCATTTTATACATTTTGTATATACAGCACATTATGATCTTACTACGTTACACAGTGAATTCCACTTGTTCAATCCTTAACTCCTGTTGCCACTCATTGAATCCTTAACTCTATCTGCAGTATTGTGTGAAATTCAATTGTGCTCATATATATTTAGCTAAAAAGAAAAGATTGAAAATATTCTGTTGGATTCTAGCAAGCACTGTATTGTTCACATTCATATAGATGCTAGTTTGTATACAGGGTCACTCTTGCTGACCAGTCAACTTATGATGCAAAAATTGTTGGATTTGACCAAGACAAGGATGTTGCTGTATTGCGAGTTGATGCACCTGCTGACAAACTAAGACCAATACCTGTTGGTGTTTCTGCTGACTTACTTGTTGGTCAGAAAGTATATGCCATTGGCAACCCTGTGAGTTTGATATGCCCTTTTCTCCTTCTTTCCCATTTCCTGGTATCTCTAGACTACAATAGTTATCACATATGTATTAACTTGTTGGTCAGAAAGTATATGCTATTGGCAACTCTGTGAGTTTGATATGCTTTTTTCTCCTTCTTTTCCATTTCCTGGTATCTCTAGACTGCAATAGCCATCACATATGCATTAACATTGGGTCAGTATAACATAGAAATTAGAAGTGTGAAATGTAACGAAACTTGTTAGCAATTTGTAGTGATTTTCATTGATCCCCTAAAAAATGCTTGTTTTCCGTTCAAAAGGTGAATGCAAATTTTAGTTATACATTTTGCGGATTTGTCTTCTGTCCGTGATGGAGCAAAGGCTTTGCAATTTCTTATAGCTTGGTCATCAAAAGTTATTTCTTGTAGATGCAGGAGCATGGTTCATTTTGGGCATTGCGACTTACATTAATAGATAACCTGATTTCCTGATTTGATATTTGTTGCTTTTGCAGTTTGGACTTGATCATACTCTAACAACTGGTGTCATCAGGTACAAAATCCAGGAAAGTTTGTTTTTATTTGTCTGCATGAATTTACATTGGAAACTAGGGGTTTTGGCCACGAGTCTGTTCCTATATTAACGTGTAAGGAATTGGCTGCAGTGCTCTTGTTTTGCTGTTACCTGTATTTTTGGACCCAAGCAGAAATGTCCTGCAATAGCTTATGGTTATGGTGATTGATGAAATAAAAGTGTGCTTGTGTTCCAACAGTTAATCAATTATGATTTAATTGGCATTTCATGAAGTAGTAAAAGGCCATGCTCTAGCTATGGTCCCGATGCTAGGCCCTGTAAGAGAGAATTCAGTGATAGACATGTTCTTCAGCAATGTTACATGAAGGGGCTATTTTCAACATTGGAGTCCACCTACTAGTGATTTCATAACCAATACTTTCACCATGTCAGGGTAGCCCTTAACATGCCATTAACTGATAAAATAACTAATCAATAAATAATTTAAATAGAGAAGGAAATATCAGTGATGCAACCATTTCCTATGTTGATGTTGTAAATTTATCTGTATCTTAAAAAATATGAGACAGAGTTTCATTTTTTTTCCTTTTCTTTCTTTTTAGTGGGCTTCGTAGAGAAATTAGTTCAGCTGCCACAGGGCGTCCTATTCAGGATGTTATACAGACAGATGCTGCCATTAATCCTGGTAATAGTGGAGGGCCACTTCTTGATAGTTCAGGAAGCCTTATTGGGATAAATACAGCCATATACTCTCCATCTGGTGCATCCTCTGGTGTTGGATTCTCAATCCCAGTAGACACTGTGAGATATCAACTTTGGAGTTCCTTTTCACAATAAACTTCAGTGGAGGCATCACGCAATTTTAGCAAAGATGTATGGACTTTATTTTTCATGCACGCAAGTAATTAATTGTTCTGCCAAATTCAGGTAAATGGCATTGTTGATCAGTTGGTGAAGTATGGAAAAGTTACAAGACCAATTTTAGGTATTAAGTTTGCACCTGATCAATCTGTGGAGCAGTTGGGCGTAAGTGGGGTTCTTGTCTTAGATGCTCCTGCAAATGGTCCAGCTGGCAAAGCAGTATGCTCTATTTCTTCTTTTTAACAACTTACTCGCATGTAATACTGAAATTATAGATAGATGTCCTTTCTGATTTTAAGAGGTTTTCCACTTATTGTAAAGCACGAATTCCATTCTGCAGGGTCTGAAACCCACAAAACGTGATGCCTATGGCAGACTCATTTTGGGTGATATCATAACATCAGTGAACGGTAAAAAGGTTACAAATGGCAGTGACTTGTACAGAATTCTTGACCAATGTAAAGTAGGCGAGAAGGTATAGTGTAACCATACTTACTGATTTCTCGTTTTCCTTTATTACCATTTTTTTAAAATTATTCTTTTACATGGGGGAAGAGGAAATGTAAGGATGTTTGATTTTGGGAGTGAGCTAACAGAATAAGTAGTTTGCAATGCTTTTTTATTTATTTATTATTTTTTTTTGGAGCTTAGTACTTTTAAAGTTGCACCACAGCAATCGAATATCTAATGTTGCTAGACAAGTATAGGAAGTAGATATTTTACCCTTTTCTGAACAATATATTTGGTCTTCATTGTGCAAAAACACTCCCTATTGTTAAAAAGTTGGCCAAATTGATAATTGGCTAGAAGTAGCGAAACAACTATCTATGAATTACCAAATATGGTACAAGAACCTGCAAAAAGTCTCTAGTGTCCATAAATTCAAGGATACCTGAACTCTTCATTCATGTCAATCTTTCAGAACCTTTTGAATATTAGCATCATCATCAGTGGACTGACCTCAGATATTTTTATGCTCTCCTTATCATATTGCTTTCTCTGAAATCTTTTTAAAAGATTTTTGTGTTCAATGCACAAATCATCAAAAGTTAGTACAGACATCGTATTACATTGAATTATTTTGATACTCAGGTGATTGTGGAAGTACTACGTGGTGATCACAAGGAAAAGATTCCTGTCATACTTGAACCAAAGCCCGAAGAGTCATAGTATGTGAAAGCTCAGGTCTGTATATTTTATCCACATTACATATACAAGAGAATGCCATATTTTGTGTATTGTAGTTACGAAGGCAAATGGTCCTGTACATGTATCAACTACCGTACTATCTTCCATATCAATTACTGCACCGATACAGCTAAAGACTCTGAATTCAATCTCAGTTCTTTTCCTTTAAAGTTTAGCATGCATTGGTGTCGGAGCTCATGTGCTTATGGAATCAGTAGCCTTTAATTCATCACATTAGAGTATTGGCATCCAAGTGAGAAAATCTTGATTTGTCAATTTAAGTTACTGGATATTAATGTTGAATGAAATTACCATGTGTTGTGTCTACTGTGTGTGCATAATTTCTCAGGTAGCATTTTTTGAACGTGAAGGACCACTAGTATCGACTTGTATGCTAATTAGTTATTGGTGTTTGGTAGGGTATGTGTACCGGGAAAACGGTTAGCTAGTCTTTCTAAGTCCTCGTTTGGTTCAAAATCGCTTATTTCTTGAGAAGTATACTTTTTCAAGGAATACACTTCCAAATAAATTATTTTCCAGGGAGTATAATTCTTCTGAAACCTCGTTTGGTTCAAATGACTTATTTCTCGAGAGATATACTTGCTGGGAGGTACATTTCCCAAGAATTTATTTGCTAGAAAATATAATTTGAATTTGTTTGATATGTAAATCAATTTCTTAGGAAATAAATTGCAATCAAACTAGAAATTATAATATCATCCATAATATAAATTTGAGTGTATTTAGATAATAGGATAAATTGATAATTGTACATCACTTGTCTAGCCATCTCTAAGGAACTTACAACCTTTATGATAGGGAAGTTGAATGATCTATTTGCTGGAAGTAGAATGACTGGAAAGTTACAATTTCCCTAGTCTACTCACCTTCGACCAAACATCATATTGAGTATCCATTAGCAGAACTTGAACGGTGAAAACATCATCTTGAGTATCCATTAGCAGGTCTTGAATGGTGAATGATCTCTTGATTTATTCACATGGGACTTTTGCCAGAATCCCCACAAAACTACAGTCTACTGTCCTATCTCTGCCCCTCTACCGGACAGCATTAAATGGATTATAAAAGCTCTATTGGATCATACTGTATACCCAATAAATGTCTTTTAACCAAGCAAACTAAAAATTTTGCCTTCTTGTTGGTTTAACTTCCTCCTTTGGATTACATTAATCTTGAGTAACTTTTAACGCGTGGCCTTCGTTTTTTGCATCGGCAATTTTATGCATGGGCATCGTCTTTTTGATTAATATAGTCAAAATTAAGAAACAAATACACAAAAAAAATTTTGTGATGGTTGGAAAAAATATATATTCTAGGAGAATTATAAATTGTATATAGTTTAATTTGATTCGGTTC
This sequence comes from Jatropha podagrica, assembly GCA_947857235.1. Classification (NCBI taxonomy): domain Eukaryota; kingdom Viridiplantae; phylum Streptophyta; class Magnoliopsida; order Malpighiales; family Euphorbiaceae; genus Jatropha; species Jatropha podagrica. The sequence goes on along the minus strand of CANUEP010294136.1, from coordinate 108,278 downwards.
ATTTAATTATCATTTTTGTAAATGAAAAATGCTAGTTCTGCAATTTTAATTTATCCCACCAATATGAATCGGTCCATATGGACTACATTGTTGGAGAGAAATTTCCACAGGAAAAGACAAGTCAATTATATAAAATAATTACTAATTTAATTAATATGTTAAATGAATAAACAAATCTCATATTAAATAAATATATTGTATAAGATAATAATAATAATAATAATAATAATAATAATAATAATAATAATAATATATCTATTCTTTATAAATATCTATGCAAAAAGATAATTTAAATTTTTTCAATGAATCAAATTATTTTGATTTATCACATTTAAGAAATAAAGTATTTCTGTATATTAGCTATATGTTGGATATTTTATAACATAAAATTTACTTTATCCATTCATCTCGTTTTGTTTGAATGATTTGATAAAATACATATATTAAGAATTTATTTAATAAATTTTTTTTTTTACTCTTAATTTATTAAAATATTAATAAAAATTATTTATTTAATAAATAATTATAAATATTATTATAAAAATAATAATTATTTAAAAATATAAATTTATAAATTTTATAAATATTTTTGAGCCATTAAAAAAAATAATAAGCAGATAAAAACAAAATGGACCGAGGAAGTATTATTTTTCAATAGGATTGTCAAGACTTTTCAAGGAGTGAAGAGACGAAATAGAAGTAGAAAGGACAAGTCCACTTTTTTTCCCTATTCAACTGGCGCAGCAAAAGCAGAATAAGGTCATCGGACAAATAGTTTGTCCGCCCGATCAAACGACAAGTCGATTTGAGATAAAAACTTCTACTATCTGGATAGAGCGGTGGGTTTTTCAAGTCTAAAAGAAGCATATTTTTACAGGCATATCTTCAATTTAATATATAGATAAAATTAATTTTGACAAAACGTGAACTTTAGCTTATATGGTTCTAAATAAATTTTCCGTTAGTCTCTAACAAGACCAAAAATTACAAATATAATTTAAATCTTAAACCCAACATAAATGAGAATCGAATTTGAAATCTTTTACTCAAGTATTAATAAATACAATTTCGAATAAGGCGGTGGTGCATTATATCGTAGAAAACTGTTAGGAGAGACATAATGTAAACACATCTATATCAAGATGTGTGCCACTGCGCAAGGTTTTATGTTATACGTACACATTGCTGAAGGACACGCCGTTCTGCTGTATATTTAAGTCTCTGAACCCAAGCAATTGACGCACCCATAACCTATTTCATTACACTATTAATATAAAAAGAACAAAGAAACTTAAAAGGTAGAATATGGAGCCACAGAACCAATACAAGAAAGGCTTATGGACAGAGGAAGAAGACAAGATCCTCACGGACTACGTAAGCCTCCATGGGAAAGGAAAATGGAATCACATTTCAAAGAAGACAGGTTAATCCTTTTCTTTTAATTTCTTGCTCTTTCTTTTCAATTTTCTTTGGTGTTTAAACTCAAGAATTACTTAATTGTGGGTTATAAGTATGACTATTGAATTGTGTAAATAGGGTTGAGAAGATGTGGAAAGAGTTGTAGGTTAAGGTGGTTGAATTACTTAAGTCCTAATGTGAAGAAAGGGAATTTTACTGAAGAAGAAGAAGACCTTATCATTAGACTTCACAATCTTCTTGGAAACAGGTTTTTAGTCTATTTTTAATTAGTTCTACCTCTTTCTCTATTTAAATAGTTTCTGACTTTTGACATACAGTTGTTAATTTAGTGTTTAGATATTTATGTATGGTTAAAAAATTTTAACGCATAATTTCTAACTTCTGATAAAAAATAAAAAAAAAAAAAAAAAAAAAATTGGGTTATAAGGTGGTCACTTATTGCAAAACGAGTGCCTGGAAGAACTGACAATCAAGTGAAGAACTATTGGAATACCCATCTGATAAAAAAGCTGGTTACTACTAAAGATGAAAATGGTAGGCTTATTAACACCAGAACAAGCATTATTGATGCTTCTGTTTCTGCCTCATCAAACTCCTCAAAGGAATGTCTCAACACTGAAATTACTCACCAGGATCGAGTCTCAGACACACATCAAGAGAACAGGTTCAAGAACACTTGTGCAAGTCCTTTCTGGTTTTTTGATGATACAATTGCAAATGAGTTCATTGATGGATATTCTTTTGATAATTTTTCTTGGAATTAATTAGTAATAATAATAATAATAATGATAATCTTGTAAGTGTAGAATAATTATTGATTTGTTATATCTATACATTGAATTGTCTTTTTCCTATGTTTATCTTCTGCTGGGAGTACAGAGTGGTCCTTCTGAGTGCAGACAACAGTTAGTGGTCACAATGAGAGTAAGTCTGCCATACCATTTAATCTCACTAATTAAAGATTTTGTCCTTAAAATTTCTAGAACCGGTTTTCGGGTGGTAACTATAAACCAACAACGTGTTAATTAGACTACTGAAACAGCTAATCAAGTCCAATAGATATTCAATTCAGCTTTTCATTAGTTTTTTTTTTTTTTTTCCTTTTTTTTATTCAGTTAATAGAATTAATTATGATTATAATAGATAAAAACAAATTAGTTCTAGGTAATTAATTAATATGTAACTAAGTAAATATGTTGGAAACTAAAAAGGCAAGAAACATGTTAAGGAAAGTAGTTGTTGATGTTATTAAATCAAGAAAACCCAATTGAAGAAACAAAAGGGAAAGAGTCTCCTCTTCTTGGCAGAAATATTCATGACCCTCTAGAGCTTCCAATGTAGTATGGTGGCCACATCTTTTACCTAAAAAAAGAGCAAGAAAAAGAAGGAAAAAAAAAATGCAGTAGTGAATAAAGTCTATTAATTAATTAACAAAAGGGAACTCATTTTATAGATATTATTTGAAAATAGAGGGACACGAGTACATATTGAACATTTCTTGGGGGGAATTATTCATCAGAAATGGTTAATGGATGGACAATGATGATGATGATGATGATGATCATACAGAGAGTGGAGGAGAAAGGCCAAACTCAAGCCCCCATAACTCAAAACTTCCAGAAACGAAGTCGTAGTAGCCTCCCTTCAATGCCAGTGTTTTCTTCACCAATCCATCTCTCACGAATGGGTAAGTCAGCAAGTTTCCAAGTGATACATTCACAGCTTCCTGCATCATTTTTCAACAAACTGTTAGGCGTAAAATTCGTTTGCCATCCCAGTAAAGTGCACTTCTCTAAAATCAGATTTATATCGAGGATTGAAGCCGCTTATCGTCCCACCAACACCTTGTTGGTTATATACATAATGTAAAAATTTTAAAAAAGAAAATGGAGAGGGGTTTACCTTTTCGCAATGTGTGCATTGTTCTGGGAAGGTTGCATTACCATGTTCAGCTAACACCTTGGCCTTGGCAGGTAAACCGATACTGACCCAATCTTCTATGAAATCACTGCATTTTTCAACCCATTAAGCAATACAAAATTAATTCATTTCTTATCTTTTTTATGAATTCTTCTTAATTAATTTGCTTAATTTCATTTAATTTCTTGGTCAATGTAAAAAATAAAATCCATACGTAGATTTGTTCCCATCAAATGGGAAAGACATCAGCCCCTTAATTCCACCACAAGCACTGTGACCTATCACAACAATGTTTTCCACCTGCAAAATATTATAAGTAATTAATTAATTTAATTAATCCTCAAGCTTGCAATTAGGTTAATCAAATTAATTAATTAAAGAGCCAATGTTTGGGTTTACCTTGAGATGCAAAACTGCATATTCAACTGCAGCACCCACTCCTGTATGCTTAAGCTGTTGGAATGTAAAAAATAACTCTAATAAAATATTGTAAAAAATAAAACTCAATTCTAATAAAATATACTATGGATAGATTCTTGTACACAAAATTAAATTTTTGTTTTTAGAAGTTTTTAATTAAAATTTACTTTTTTTTTATTTGATTTAAGATAAACTAATTACTGAGATCATGACATTTAAGAATATATATTTATATATTTTTTATGATATTAGTCTTAGATATTAAATTATTTAATAAAAATAGAAGGCAAACTTACTTATTTCTTTGATTTATTTTTCGGTTGGAATAATTATTTAATTATAATGAAACAAGAAATAGTATTAACTGATAATTTACTTAATCAATTAATACTATTAATTTGAATTTATGAGAGAGCCAAGAAGTTAAAATGGGAACCTGATCATATGCCGGAACCATATTAGCAACATTACGGACCACGAAAGCCTCTCCTGGCTGAAAATCAAGCACGTGTGATGGGCAAACCCTGGAATCTGAGCATGCAAACACCATAAACTGCAAATTCAAGAAATTAAATTAATTACCATTTTACCAAAAAAGAATAATTAATTATAATTGATCAATACCTTGGGGCTTTGGCCTTTGGAAAGCTCAGTGTACAATCCTGGACTTTTGCTGCAAAATTAAAATTGTTCGTAATGAGCAATTAACTAAATAAAAGAAATTATTAAGAAATGAATAATTTTTTAAAAAAAATTCTTACTCATATTTTTCTCTCTTGAAGTAAATGAAGCCTTCTTTCATCCTCTCAACTGCGTCGAAGGGTTTGCTGTCAGACGAAGATGTCTGCAACTGAGCTGTTATCTGCTCTACTCTGGCGGCCGCCGTGGCTTTCAACTCTCCTTTCTCACTGTAAAACATTTATATATATATATTTCATTACTTCAGGTTGTTATAATAAACAAGAAAATGTTCTTCTTTTATTTCACCTGAGGAGTTTCTTTAGGGCTTCAATTGCCTCCTCATAAGAGTCCTTTCCCATTTCTTTTCTCTGCAAATTTTCCATTGAAATCAGAAAATTATACTATAATTGGTATTCCACGTTGAATTTAATATTATATTAAACTCCATTACGGCTAACTAAATGCAGCCTGAGATTAATTACACAGACGAATGTCAAATGCACCTTCAAATTTGCAAGCATTTAATAGATATAAGAGAGAAATGACAAAAGACAAGTTTGAGAGGAAAATAGAAATACAGATTTCAAAAATAGGACGACACAGTTAAGCATAATACCATCCTTAAAGAGCATAATTTTGTCTTTACTTGTCAGAACCTTAGGATCTGCCAAGAAGTCATAAAAGTTCCTGTTGGGATTATCATTTTTTTTGTGGGGAGTATGTAGAGTCATACACGTGTCACAAGTGGGATTTAATTTAATCATAGTATCAAGTCTTAATAGCCACTAGCCAATTGTCACTTAGAAATTGACACACTTGTTAGGTTTTAGTTTTAAATTACATTTATTAGGTAGAGTTAGTTGGTATAGTCATAAGCAACTTGCATTTGACCCAAAAAATGCAAGTTAAGGTGGCACCCATTAGATCCATATATATATAGACTATAGTCCCCAAGAATCAAGGAACAATAATTGTAAAAAAGACATTTTGAGACAACTCTAAATCAATTTGTGCTTATAAAAAAAAATTTCAATCTAGTATTTTTTTTTTTTTCAACAATACTCGAAATAAAGAAAAAAAATAAAACAATAAGATTATATCACTAAAATCTACTCGATTGAGAAATTTTATATGAATACTAATTTGGCCAAGCATAGAAATACTCATGCAAATGAAAAATACCGAAAGATGCGCTACTACAAAATAGACACTCGATAATTGAATTATTGACCTAATGAAATAAAATAATTTTAAAAAATGTATATAACGCAGAAAGAGGAAGGAGGAAAAGAAAGAAAGAGGAAGGAGGAAAAGGAAGCAAGAGTACCCAATTAGGATTGATAATAGGGGCAGGAGCAGCAAAAACGGGCTCGTTTCTGATAAGGGTAGGGGTATTACCAGAAACAGGAGAAGAAGTGAGCCTAGCAAAAACACAAGGACGTAATGTAGCTCTCCTTAGAGACGACTGAGAAGGAGAGAGAGAGGTAATGCACCACCCGTTTATCGAAGCAGTCGACATTTCGCAAAGGACACTAAACTTGACTCGCTTTATACCATTTTTATCACCTATTTCTAGAGATAATGAAAGCGAAAGCTTACTCAATCAACACTTCTGCCTTTGTAGATTAGGTTCGGACGTTGGAGATTCATTTCCTTTTTTTCCTTTTTTATCATCTCAAATACTTTAAATACATGTTTATATGCAAATGCATTACTACTTATAGCTGATCTTTCTCCATGCATGCAATGGGTATTTGCCACGTCACAAATTATATATAGTAATTAGAAACTACGAGTTTAAGATATATATTCAAATCGTCAAAACTTTTATATGTCAAATTGCAATGGAAAAAGAAATGTATACCAGACAGAAAATCATATATGAAATTAATATTAGTATGCACATACTTTATCTTTGATATTTTAATATATAATCAAATCTTATTATTATTTTTCAAAATGGATTGAATGTATAAATAAATTTTTATTTCTATTTTAATAAGCAATTCTTAACTTTCCACATGCATTGTTGAGTTGGCTCAGATACTCCTTCATTATTCTTAGTATTCAAATTATAAAGTCTTGCAATAATGACCAACAAAGTATTAGTTACAAACTTGATAAGCGATCTCAATCTCTGTAAAAATGAAAATATAAATTTCATTCTCAAGAGGTGCATTTTGTTGAAAGAGTTAAAAATCTTTACGATTTATGGTCTAAGAAGATTAAACTTTCTTATTATACGGAAAAAAAAATGATTCAACTAAATGCATTTCTAAAGTAATGTTTTATTACAGTTCGACAAACCTAATGCTTTCAATGAGTATTACATGCTTAATAGCTACGAGGTGAAAGATTAAAAAATCTCGTACCTTTTCTTTTTTTGAAAAGTTGAATAATAATAATAATAATAAATATTTCAAAAATACATATATATTTTTTTGGAGAATGTTGAAGGGCTGTCAGTAATGGAGAAGATGGTGGTGAAAAAATGTACGGATAGTGAGACAAACAGATAGGTAGCATACAATCAATCCATGGATGAAAATAAAGGGTGCAAATGGGTGATGGATCGTAGAGATAAGGTCCTATCCTTTTGATCCCTAAAATATGGTTCCGCTGCCATTTCTTTGACACGGAGAGATTGTGAGAATGTGATGTATATTGTATGGCCTTATTGTCTTGTTTCTATTCTATTTTTTTCATTTTCTCTGCCCTGTGAGGTTGATTCTTGCTTGATATTTCAATTTCTTGAAAACGAAATTTAAACAGACAATGTAGTTCTTGAAATTCTTTGTACAATTTCTTAACCTACTAATATGTCATACATATGCATGCCATTTGAAATCCTCAAATGAATTTTCATTTCATTTTACTAATAAAAACTATATCATTTTCTTAATTTATGAATAGCATTGTTTAAACCTAGGGCATAAAATTTATTTTAATAAACAAGTCAAAATATTTGAGTTCGGGTATATTTCTAATAAGCCAAACTCGAACTTAGTGAAACCAACTCTGTTCAGCTCATTTACGTTCATTATCATTGCACATTAAATTAATAAATATTATTTACGCGATATTAAAATGGTTTCGAAAATTATATTATAAGGAGTTAAACTCTAATTAAAACCTAACAGACCAAAAGCAAGAATTGCATTGCATGCACATCAAAATGATAAGTGAGAAACTAAAAACAATTAGTAATCAATAATAGAATTAAAGTAACTGATTTTGTGGAAGGAAGAAAGCTGCAACTAACCAATCATTTCTTGAAAAAGCAATTTGGTAAATTGTAATAGCTAGAATGAAAACACAATTGGATACACAGAGTAAGGAAATTCATTTCCTTTGTGTGTTTCTTTTGCTTCATCAATTATATAATAACTGCCATTTACTTGGCAGAGATGCTTCTTTCCAATCGAAATCTTATTAGCTAGCAATCTCAACTTCAAGGAAACCGATCCAAATAGAGGAAAGCATTTTATTTTTGTTACGTCTTTATGTGTGTGTGTGTATATAGAGCAAGTTAAACCAAAGTATGTCAACATAATTTACCTAAAATGTCAACATTCTTTTGTCATCTTTGGGTTTGGACGTTTTGGTTTATTGCAATTTTTTTACTAATTTAGATCTCTTTTTCTTCGACATATATATTTCTAATTCTAGTGATGGATAAAACAAGAAGAGCAACGGAATACCTTTTTAGAGCTTTACTGTGATGTTACGCTTGAAATTACCGGTCTGATGATTATTCTAACACCTTCTTGTATCATGAACAAAAATAAGAATGGATCCACTCGTCCTCTACGTGAGCGGCTACTAAGGAAAAATTACAAAGAGTAGTTAACGTGTGAAGAGATGCGTTAAAAAACCCTAATATAATTTACTAATTTAGATTTCTTTTTCTTCGACATATATATTTCTAATTCTAGTGATTGATAAAACAAGAAGAGCAGCGGAATACCTTTTTAGAGCTTTACTGTGATGTTACACTTGAAATTACCGATCTGACGATTATTCTAACATCTTATATCATGAACAAAAATAAGAACGGATCCACTCGTAGTCTACGTGAGCGGCTACTAAATAAAAATTACGAAGAGTAATTAACGTGTGGAGAGATACAAGCGTTAAAAAACCCTAATATAATTTTTTTGGATAAATATACAATCCATTCTGATTGCAAAATGGGCTTTAAGCCCACGAACAACATCTAGAAATGTAAATAACACTCACTAAGTTTTTATGTAATGTTATTAAAGTTAAGTCAGAAGTTTTATGAAAAGTTAAGTTGGAAGTTTCAGGTCTACTTTAGCTGAAGAAAAGATACAGAAATAAAAGTTATAGACTTCAAATCTTTTTTTTTAATCTTATAGTTTCATTAAAAACAAAGAAAAACTTAGAAAAAAAAGATCCGTTCTAACCCAAATCAATAGGTCCAAACCTACTATCTCAATGCTAAGTGAAAAAATCTGGCAAAAGAGAAAATGAGGAGAATCCCTCTAAATTGTAGAACAAGCAAAAAAGATAGCAACATGAGCTAAGGAATGGGCTACCAAAATCAATGCCTTCACTGAACAAAAGTTGACAATTCCGGATAATATTACCATACTCATTAGTAGGAATATTATTAGAAACAATACCCAACCAAAACTTTCCTACAATCCATCTCCAAGTTAAAGGGGATGAATTGTTCCTGTTTAAGCCAACTAAGTGTTTTTTTCACAGCCATAGCTTCAACCACTGTAGCATAGCAAGCAAGAGGGGAACTACAAATTAAATTTTTTGGGTATTACTGCGAGTGTGATTGTATCCTACGGCCACGAGACTATTATCATTTCGGGTTCATCGTTATCTCTCTTTTTATAAGTACTTATTTTATTCTGATTTTTCATAAATTATTTAGAGTACTTTATCACCAGAGTCGGTCAAGATTATAGTTTTTCTCATATTATAATTAAGGTGCTACAATTTTAATTAATTATAATGTTTGTCTTAGCCATATATTCAATTCTGTTAATTAAAGTTTTTTCATTTTTTTTTTCCATCCCTTCATTTATTAATTGGCAACCGCTATAGGAGGGAATTTAATGGATGGAATTAGTCCAGCTGTGAAGTTTTGTTCAATTTGATTATAACCAGAAATCCCAGTATCCAATATCTTTTTTTTTTATTTTAGAGTTATTTTGTATTGATTTAATGGGTTAATGCTAAAAATATTAATTATTTCATATGGTATGAATACTAATAATTTCTTTCTTCTCTAACTTCAATATAAATAATCAGTTTTCGTTGCAATTTTATGAATATTGAGTAGAAAAGTTTGCGAAACATAGTAACACGAATTACTGTCTTGCATACCCTCTTTCTCTCTCAACCAATTACTTATATATATATTATATGGCTAAATTTTTAATAATATAAATATAGTTCGTATCCTCACAAAATAATTAGTTTTAATGTATAAAAGTCGGCACAAAAATACTTTTGCATATCAAATATAGGTATAATTACTCTAAATAAAAATTAAGATCCATAGAATTCTCTACTAAAAAATCAATTGAAATGTTAAATTTATTAAATATATTATTCGAAAATGTTTATGAAACATTACTGCCCTACCAATTAATTGAGTTTCTTAAAATTATTTTATATATAATAGCTAATAATTTATATTTTTCAGTTATTTTGTAGTACATCGAACACTTGACGGCATTGCAAAACAGCGCCGAAGTGTTCAAAATGAATATTTAAATCATTAATATTTGTGAATTTTTTTAATTGGATGAAAGTTTTTTGTGAATTAAGTTGAACATGGAATACCAATTTATCCACCCTTCATGTGTTATGTGCATCTCATCTACAAAACATTTCTCAAATCAAAAGATTTCACTCGATAAAGACATGAAAAGAAACATCTTCTTGACTCAAACGCTAAAAAATACACTACTAAACAACTTACAGCCGTTGGTTTGTTCTCTTTTACATGGCTACTGTTAGCCCCAAGTTTCCATATCTATTTTCACTTTCATGGTACTATTACAAGATGTATCACATAGCAATATCTCTCTATACATAAGGAATGTAGAGATTTTAGCCTTGATAAAAGAATGTTTGAACATATATAATGTAAGTCACCTGACATGATATCGAATTTTGCCTGATTACTTGGGAGCTAGTCTGATTGGACAAACAGAGAATGCAACGTACCGAGCTGCTTTTGCCAGCATAAAGCGCTCATTTTCAGTTAATGGTCTCTCAATCACCTTCAAAATGTTCGCATCCTAAATTTGGATTAAATAAGTCACAAATCAGTAATAAATTAAAAGCCTGATGCATAATATATATTCTTAAAGAGCAAAAATAGGATATGGCAAGCTGCTAAATTCCGAAAGATAAAGAACTAAGCAAATTGGAAGAAAATAAGATGGACCCAAACTCACTCATTTCCTGAAAGCCAGCTCAAAGGGAGGAGGATTAGCCCAAATCTTATATTTTGACTAAACATCTTATCCCAAACCAATGCGGGATAAAAGTTTGATTCGAAGTAGTTATTTAAATAAGCAACTGGATTTCTTTCTTTTTTTTTTTTTTCCCCTTTTCTTTGGGAGGGGAAGGCTGGTTTCTAAAACAGGCCCCTATGCGAACTGCCTCTATGGTATGTTTTTTTTTTTTTCCTTTTCCTCCTAGTTTTGAGTTAATAAATAAGCTAGATGCTAGCAAACAACATGTCTAATCTAAAAGGTAAACGTGAGAAAATTAAGCACCTTTGATATACTTTTAAATTCATAGAAATGCTTTTTCACTAACCTTCACTTGCTGTTGAATGGAAGGCCTCACGCATGCAATATCACCAATCACTATTATATTGTTGACATTTCCCCTTTCATCCCTTTCTATTGGTGAAGCTGTTGAATGTCGCCATTGCCCATTAACAATGTACTTGTAGTAGTACCTAAAAGCAGATAATGTTATTACAGCTTATAAAATCAAATTTCTGCAAAACAAATGCTCCAAAATTTGTTTCCTGCTAATTAAGTCACATGTAACTTACAAAGGAAATAATAAATCTTGTGTACAAGAACGATATTAGATACCACAGAGAATGAGTATAGGAGCGATAGTTAGATACCACAGAGAAGAGTGGGCTGATGGGATAAATAAACACATATAGTAATGAAAACAATGCAGGTGTCATGCTAAAATATCAGATTAGGATGACTAGGTTCCAATGATTAATATATTACAAGCACTATGACTCCATAACAGAAAGTAAAGAAGATTAAAGCCTGTTCCAACAGATTATTAACATATAGCACACAAAATAAACTGCAAAGCACCCAAGAAAATAAACGCATAGAATCCCAAATCAGAAACAGCAATGCATGTGTCACAAGACAATATTGAGCTTAGATTCAACAATGCAAGCTTCCAAAAAGAGGATTGGAAAAATCCAAAAATATTGTGAACAGCTTAGAAAGACCAAATTAATCAGCCATAGCTTTCTTTTGAAAACTAGAATCATTAAGACCTAGTTACGAGTACTAAATGCCTGGAACCCAGATAATAGTAACACTACAGTTATCCTAAAGAAAGATTAAATACACAACCTCAAAATTCTCAAACACACACGAACCAAGATGACATGTAGCAACTTATAAAAAGCTTAATTTTGGAGATAAAATGTTGATCAAGGAACTGTTGCAGCAAGCATAATACTTACTTCCCTTGGGGAAGTCTAACTTCAACTTCATATCTCGGACCACCCATGTGACTTGCCTTCATTGGTTCTTTCCAATTCCCAGTGAAATCTCCAACCAAGGACACATCTTCTCCCTTTTATGCAGAGGCACACAAACAAGTTGTTCTATAATCAGTTAGTTTCATTTAGATGTTATGATTGAAGATCACATTTTTCAAATTTCTTTACAGATTAGAATTCAGTATCATACGAAGAGAAAAATAACAGCTAGTGTGTTTCCTATCTGAGTTCTAAATTGTGAGTTACCTCGTGACCAATCCAAACAAAAGTGACAGCATGTGTTGCTGGCCCATCATGTCTTCCATTTTCCACCATAGCTATTAGATCCCATGTTGCCCAAGCAATTGCTGGTCTGCCAATAAGATTCTATGTATAAAAGCTTTGTTGAATGTAGAAAGAAAGAAAAAAATGAAGTTGGAAATTTTCATGGCAAAAAATAGAATGTTTTTATTTTCTTTCAACAGTTAAAGTCCATTTGCAAGTACTTTATACAATTAGGATTATATTGGTGTCTGGGATGAGAGAGAGATAAAGAGAGAAATGGTTTCACACTCCTACCACAGAAAAACTGATTTGGTGATCCCTTGACTCCAGATAGTATATGAATTAGAGAAACAGAAAAAAAAAATATTATCCTACCAGCTAAATAAGTAGATACTTTAAACAATTACTGCAATATATGATACATATAACCAAAGTTTGTCATGTTCGGTTCCATTTAACTCAGAAGAAACAAGAAATATGGTTGAACTACTGCCTGCTCTTTAAGAAACCACAAGAAAAAAAACATAGATAATCATAAACAATCCCAGTATAGTTAACATTTAAATACATACAAACAGGGGTAGCAAGACTAACCTGTCAGGCCTGCATGGATGCAATCCACTGACAAAATTATAAGCTGCATGAAGGGGTGTATCAGTTATCCAATGAAGGTATGCAATCACACAAGCAGGAGATCGATCAAAACCAGTTGTACAAGTGATGAAAACACGATGGTTCTGTCTTAGTAAGCGCAATAGGAGCCCAACACAAAATGGCAATTTCTTCCTCATGTCAAAGGAATCTATATCCCTGCAACAAAAATTACAAGCAAATTTACCTAGCTAAACATTAAAATGTTCATCTATTCAAACTCTTCTAGTTACTAATAAAGTACTCAAACATCTGTGTAATAGGATATTGAAATATTGAGTGCACATCTTCATGCATACACATGAGCATGAACACACAAATGGACAGCGTAGGAGAAAGTGAACAATCCAAAGAGCTAGTTTTGACTTCTTTATTCATCAAACAAACAAAATGACAAAATGTGACATGATACCTTGCTTACCTTATAGGATAGTTTATCCTAAGAATATTGAATCTCTGGCAAGCCTCATTGATTGAATTGGAATCAATTCCCCAGTTTTCTGCTTCGCTAATACTCTGGAAATTAAGTACAGCAGTGACCCCCTGTTGCAGATCACCTGAGAGTTAGAAATGAGATATACAATTGGTAAAAACAATTATACCCTGCAAAATAACTAGATGAACCGGAACAACTTATGTATTACCTTTCATGCATCACATGCAAACATACTAGAGAAGGAAAATTTTATAGATATCAGGAGGTACTCTGAATGGAATGGCATTAGTCTAGTATAGCTCATCAAGACAAAGAAAAAGCATACACATGTCCTGATGGTGCTTGTAATATCAATGCAATTGGTCAGGCATGATATTAATAGGTAAAACTGAAAAAGAAATGATAATTGTATAAACAATTTTCTATCTGAAGTTCAATGTAAACCCCGTGAACTGATACTTGGAATACAAAAATGAAACTCAGAATCCAGACACCGTTAAGGGATTGCAACTTCCATTTTTATATTTGCAGAAGTCACAAGTTTCAGCATTCAACATCAACACATCCAATTTTTGAATATGTCAATAGGAGCAGATATCTTGAGGAATTGCACAAAGACCAAGAGTATAATCTATTGAAAATTCTGCTCAACTTAGATGCAAAGGCACTTACCACATTGGACAAATTTTCTACATCAGCTACTGTTTGTATACAAGATCCAAGATATATTTGCTCTGTAACCTGACAACATGAAGAGTAAAACAAACAAACACATAAATGTGAAGCATTCAGTGGTAAGTACCAATCTTATACTATTAGAAGCGAAGTTGAACATCACACCTTACTATAAATTGTACCCAGACCATGATTGTAGTGTAGCTCTCCTTTAGCACGATCTAGTGCCTTGATATACTCCTCCACAGGAAAGCTCCCATAACCCCATTCTCCATCTTCAGACTCCACCTCAGAAAAGACAGAAACAAATTGGCTCATAGGAGGGCGAAAGATGTTTACCGCAGTTGATTCCACATATCCACTTTGATCATTCAAAAGCTTCCATCCAGGGGGTGTTAAAAACTTTGAAGAAAATGCTACAAACCCAGAATTCCCACTTCCCTCAGAACTTTTTAAATTTGATGATAGGATTGTTTTGTTCCAAGTGGCAATAGGAGCACGTCCTCTATTGAACATCATGTCAATATCACTCACATGATGTAGTTGATGAATTGGATAAGGGGAAATGGGTCTCTCAAGGATCAAGCTAAAAGATCCAGTCTTCTCCATCAGCATCATCCTGAAGAAACCAAAAACTGAAAAAAATAAAAATGAAAACCTTGATGAATAGAACGAATCCTCAGGTGTTGAAATATGAAGAAACTTCAAAATTTTGAGGAACGCTAGGGATTAATTATCTGTGGCCACAAGTGGAATCAAAAGTGTACATCATCCTATTTGAACTGGAAGGGATTAACCACACGCCGATTAAAACCCAACAGACCATTCAGAGTTCTGATTCACAATTGTACATCAAATTAGACAACTAAATCAAATACCAATAGGACATAATGGCCAACAAATAGTAATAACTAGAAGAATTCTACATCAGAAATATGAACCGAAACCTCAATCAGTAACCTGAACAGCAGTGTCTAATTGATGTAAGAAACAGAGAATTAAGAACTACACAGAGCAATGGTGAATGAGAAAACCTCACTAATTCCTCCATCAACGAGAATTAATTTACAAGCAAAACCCCAATCATCAATACCAAGAACTCAAAATCCGTCCTGTAACTACATAAATCACTCGGAGATTCCTGAACAATCATCAGAAGCACAACTATTTCTTACTGTGCATCGCCAAAATCGGTGATCGCAATAAGCCTGCCGTTTGACAAATCAGAAACCTTTTTCAGAGTGTCGCCCACCATTATTATCCTAGACCTCTCCGCATTACCCTGCAGATTAACATTTTCACTCATATTAACCACCAAAGATAAAGAAACAAAATAAATCAAACAAACAAACTATAAACACTGAATACCCCTTTCTTGATAGCGTGAACGAAGATTTGGCCATCAACCGAGAGACCGAGGCGAATACCAAAAGGTTTCTCAAGAGTAACCATATACTCATTCAAATTCATCTTAAATGAAGAATTGTTACTATTACTTAACATTGCATAAACTCTAACTCGTCTTTTACTGTAGCAAACAAACTTATTAGTCTGTTTTTTGGGGACGGCGACGGAAACTCCATTGACGAAGCGCAGATCTCTCCCCCAAAACGAAGACGAAGAGGAGGAAGTTGCAGGTAGGAAATGGAGCGCTCTACTGCAACCAGAAAGTTGCAGAGAGGACATTTCGTTAGTAGTAGGAGTAAATAGTGATTATCGATTGAAGATTTTCGCGAAGAATTTGCAGATCGAAGCGATATGGGAGAAGGAAGAGAAGAATTGCGTGGCACACGTGGCTTTTACTGGGTCCTGTTGCAAGAGATATCTGTGAACCTTTTAGATTTTTGAAGTGACACGTGAAAACTTTAGATTTGATAGCAAAATATCTAATTCCTCCTCATTAGTACATACTGGAAAGTGGGAAGTGATGATGCAGAATTTTGGCGGCTGCTTTTTAACTAATATCTAGAATTTAAATATTATTAAATATGTCTCGAGTTTTTAAAGTTCAGAGAATCTGAATTTAGATTTAGAGTCCGATTGAAACGGATAAATGTTTATAAAATTTTGTAAAATTTATTTAAAAATTTATACTTTTATACTTCAAATAAAAAAATATAAATTTTAATTATAAAAATTTAATTTTATAAAATTAAATATAATTATATTAAACTTCGCAAAATTTAATGAAATTTTCAAATGAATCTGTAAAATTAAACACTTCAATTTTTATAACAAAATTATCTTCTTTTTTTATAAATTCAATTTTTTTATATTTTTATTTATTTATTTTATTAAATTTAATTATAATAATAAATTATTAAATTTTATTTAATAAAACTACTACTATATAGACCGAAGTATTTCATCTCTTTTCTCTTGCTTTGTTTTTTGCTTTTTTTTACTCTATAATTTTTAGTGCGAAATTATAATTTTTTACTTATGCATTACTGTTTCTAACCATAATTAATAATAATAATGTCCCAAATATTTTTACAATTTATAAATTAATTAGTTAAATAAAAAAGACATTTTACACTTTTTTTTTCTTAAACATAGATATTTTATACAAATTAAAAATAATTATTATGATAAATATTATAATTATTTTATATATTATATTTATATTTATATAATTAATCAATTAATTAGAATTTGAATGCATTTATTTATTTGAAATTTATTATTCATATCTTAGTAAAGAAACAAGTTATGATTGTATATAATAAATATAAATTGATGTTTATTATTTATTTTTATTATATTATTATATCAAGGGTATTTTAAAAATAAAAATAAATGAATTTTCATTAACGAATGTATTTCAAATATAATTTTATAAAATTTAATTAAATTTATTATTTTAAATTGTAGCATATCAAATATAATAAATTTATTTATTAATAAATTCTA
The DNA here is from genome assembly GCA_947857235.1 of Jatropha podagrica. Taxonomy (NCBI): domain Eukaryota; kingdom Viridiplantae; phylum Streptophyta; class Magnoliopsida; order Malpighiales; family Euphorbiaceae; genus Jatropha; species Jatropha podagrica. The sequence goes on along the minus strand of CANUEP010294136.1, from coordinate 91,134 downwards.
CTTGAAATTCATTTACAAATGAATTTTACAATCATCATTTATTTATTCTAAATGGACTATTAAACTATATAAAGAGCCGCGCATTGCGCTGAAGTTTGATTTTGATTTTGATTTTTTTAAATAAATTTAGATAAGTTATTTTTATTAGTAAAAACAATTTAAAAAATAAAATTATTTTTTATTATTGATTGATTTACACAAAATTATTTATCACTTGGATGTTTTTGTTTAGTGCAGCTTCAAATAATAAAAAAAATTGAGAAACTTGTTAATTTTCCAGGAGATAAACGTGTAGAGTATTAAAATAAGCTTGCTGTCTTCTTAACACATTACCCGTTGATCACAAGTTAAAAATAAATATGAAACAATGATCATATTTCTCAGTCCAATGTCTTCTCACTGTTGTAAAACATGTAGAGGAAAGAAGCCGTCATCATCCTTTGAAAATTCATATATTAAACCTGTTGATATCAGGCTATGAGAGATCAGATCATTGACAGTGTGAACCTTTTTTTATATATTTTTTCATTTCCTCTGCCTTATCAAGTTGATGCTTTCTTATATTTCTTTTGAACAAATCAAAGAAGTGAACCGAAATAAACCGGCTGAGTACGGTTGAGCCCGACCTGTTTGACCGGATAGCTTGATTCATCGACAACTATAATTATATAATTAATATTTTCATAACACGTTCATCGAACATCATTTAAATCAATAAACCATGCACCAAGTTCATTGAAGGACTACTGGCAAAATAAAGCATAGCCATTAACAAGATGAACCTGTAACGACACTATTTTCATTTATATATATATATATATATATATGGCTTAGCTAACGTACAAATGTCCAATATTAAAGCCATATATTCCATTCTGTCAATTCAAGTTTTTCCATTTTTTTTTCCATCCCTTCATTTATTGATTGGCAACCGCTATAGGAGGAAATTTAATGGATGGAATTAGTCCAGCTGTGAAGTTTTTTCAATTTTTTTATAACCAGAAATCCCAATATCCTTTTTTTTTTTTTTTTTTTTGAGTTGTTTTGTATTTTATTTTATTCGTTGAGAAATGGAAGTCGAAGCACAATCTGATAATTAATGCTAATAAATATTAATTGTTTCAAATATAAGTATAGTTAATATTAATATCCTAAGAATATATTTAATTTTAATGTGCAAAAGTTGGGATAAAAATATTTTTATCTATTAAATATAGATGTAATTAGTTCAATTTAACCTCTAAATAAAAATTAAGATCCATAGAATGCTAATTAAAGCAATGTTAACGATTGATTTAGAGTCAAAATATTAAATTTATTAAATATATTGTTTGATAACGTAATATTTTTTATAGCCTTTAGAAGTTGAGAATGTTTATAAAATATTATTTTCCTAACATTTTGTTGTAAAATTAAAAACCCATTTAGCGCTTAATTGAATTTTTTAAAATTATTTTATATATTTATACTTTTTAATTTATTTTGTAATATATCTGATACTTAACAGCATTACCGAACATTCAAAATAATATTTAAATAATTAATATTTGTGGTGTTGCAAATTTTTTTCATTGGAAGAAAGTTTTTTTGTGATTTAAAATTGAACGTGCAATAGCAATTTATCTACCCTTCATGTGTTATCTGTAGCCACCTCATCTACCAATCAAGATCTCACTCAATACAGACATGAAAAGAAAATTCTTCAGTCATAAATACGACTTCAACTGAAACCGCTCAAAAATACACCACTAAACAACTTATAGCCACTGCTTCTCTTCCATGGCTGCTGTTAGCTCCAAGTTTTCATATCTATTTTCACTCATTCTCTCTTTAAATTAAAATCCCATCACCCAAACAAGTCCTCTCTCCAAATTAACCGACTGAAACTCCAAAATCGATCAAAACTGATAATGGATATATGGTCCTGGATTTGTGAGCTTCCTGACTCGGCCCAGTGGTCCGAGTCTGACTCAACTCAAATCTTCGAAATCGCTAGCTCCTCACCAAAACTCGCTGGGAATGATCAGTCAACTCGCACGATTCAACTTAGAGCTGAGAGAACTGCTGGATCCAACTCAGACCCTTTGGTTACCTTCTCTATATGCTTGCATGGGTTTCACCCTAATAGTGCTTTGAAGGCTCTTTGGGTTTCTGACACGTGTCCTTTAAACTCGGACAAACCCTTTCTCCCTCTACTTCTCCAGCTTCTACAAGAAATTATCACCCGTTCACCTATGGCGCAAAATAGCACTTGTCCACGTTCACAGCTTCAGAAATTTAAACCCGACCCGATTTCTTGGATTATGGACTCTCATTCGCCCGAGTCATTTTCAAGTTTTTTTAATTTAGTGTTTCTTACGCGCTTATTTTGGCTATGTGTATGTGACGCGCCTAGCGAGGTTGGGTCTTTCTATTTTGAGTCGCTATTGGGTCCGAACCTTGAAGCCTTGAGCAGTGAAAAGGGTCCCGTTTTGAGGACCTTTTTGGTTTGTGTAGGAGTAGATGCGGAGCTGTGTTTCATGCGCACCATCGGCTACATGTTAACAAAATGGCTCATTTTAAAACAAGTGGGTTCAGGCTTACATTTGTTGGGCCCACTATTGGGTCAGCAAGTAAGATTCTCATATGCAACGGAGGCCCATGGGTTTTGGGTTTTGAAAGGGTACGCACCTATATTGGCTATGGATGTTGCTAAATGTTCTAGAAATTATAAATTCCCTGTTATTGAAGCCAGGGATTCAGTGCTAAAGTACGCCTTGGCTCATCAACAGTTGGAGGCAGTTATACAGTTGGAATATTCTGTTAGTTTCTTTGACGGGTATATACGTGTTATTGTGCGTGTCGATAATCTACGGTTCCACGTGGCTAAATTAGGGTATAATAGAAAAGAAGACGTTGCTTATGCGGAGGAGAGGCATTTTGTGTCTCGGGCTCGAGTTTGGGTTGGGCCGGAGGTTGGGGCAACTTATGTGGTGGGATTTAGTTTGGGCCGGTCCACTGATAATGGAGAGAGAGAAGTGGAAATGCAAAGAGTAAGGAAGGGAAATTTTGATGAAGAATCAAAAGCTCCTAAGGTGAAAACTAGTGCAAAAATGGCGACTAGGACAAGGATTAAAAATTGGAGGTGGGACCAAGATGCCGAGGGGAATAGTGTTATTTTCGACGCTGTATTATACAATAATGATACTGGTTATGAAGTTGCCACGTGGAAAATGATGAACAATGATAGTGATGGCAGTAATGATAACGGTAGTCGAAATAGATATAATGGGAATGGGCAGAGAAGACCATTTACGAAAACAAGAGGAATGATATTTGCAGGAGATGAATATGGGGAAGGAGTAGAGTGGAGATTGAACAAGGAAATGGAAGGAAGTGTATTGAAATGGAGAATAGGAGGGCAAGTTTGGGTAAGTTACTGGCCAAGTGAAGTGAAGAGTTCATATTTTGAGACTAGGTGTGTTGAATGGTGTGATGAGGTTGATTTACCTTTAATTCCAGCAAAATAAAATTATCCTATCATATTACTAATTAAAATAGGCACATGTATATAATTAATGAGTACAAGTCTTTGACTTCAATTACTAGCACAAGAACTTTGAGGGGCATCTTTTGATTCCTCAGGCATTATTCTCCAGCGAATCCAAAAAATCTATTTAAAAGGGGCAAGGCATGAAAGTAATAATTTAGCAGGGGCAAAAGATAGTATTTGAAGTAGTGTTATACTATTTTAGTTAATTTTAGTATTCGTTAATACAATATCTATTTCAGTGCATATAGAATTTGAAACGGTGTTTTATAAAATATTATCTTTATTAACATTTAGCATTTTATAATTTTATTATGACGCATATACTCATCACTTGTCTTTATTTTATTCATGTTTCTATATATTTTTTTGTCATTTTATATTAATTAATTAATCAAATAGTTATTTATTCCGAACAACTAATCAAACAGTCATTCATAGCTAACAGTCATTTTTATTGTAGTCATTCAAACTGATTAAATGCCATTCCCCATCAAAAATCACATTTTAATATTTATGTTAATTCCTACTTTCCTTTTACTAAAATTGTCCTATCTTTCTTTCTTCAATCACTATCAAATTATAAATTATCTTCAGAAGATAATTGCTTATTTTCTTTGATTCACACTGAAGGATTAAAAATGGATGGGGAATCCTATTTTTTCTTTTTCTTTTCTTTTCTTTTTGTCATTAAACATTTTCCCAGATGACTTGAAATATGACAAAAAACTATGATGGGATTGGACCAATTATTGATTTGATTCAAGAATTGTATTGGTGAAGCTAAGATTTGTCTCATTATAGGACCCACCATTCACCTCAAACATCCTCTTCAAAACTCAACATTTGTCATAATTTGTTGTGTAACTTAAAAGCAAAATTTTGAATCTTCCTTAGACTAATCTTAATCCAAGTTATCAATTTTAAATTATCTAAATATGAACAGTAAGCTCAAATCTAATTATAAAAATGTTTAATCTCCATCACTATAAAAAAAATTTCATCTAATTGTACTCTAATTAAATATTTATTTATTACAATTATTTTTATAATTAATCTATTTTTTCAGTGAAGAAACTTTTTTTATTTTTTTATTTTTGCTTTTCTTATTATTGTTGCTTTGATCCAATTTGTACACATTCAATGATGACAAAATTTGTTATATATACTGCATCTTTGAGAATTAAAATGTATTGAACTTCCAGTTTGAGTTCTCACTTCCAAAAACTTAAAAAAAAAAATCATCAATGAAATAAGACTAATTTTGGGATTTCACCGCAATATTATTAAAATTCATAATTTTAAAAGCAAAATAGACCCATTAAAAATTGATTATGCAAAAAAATTAAAATAAAAAATTTAAAAGGTTAGATAGTCTTTTTTTTTATTGTTTTTTTAGTTTTATCATTCCTAATAAATAAGTTGATTTTTTAATTATAATATAATCACCATAATTAAAAACTGATTAGTAGAAAAAAATATTTGTAATTAAAATTTATAATAAAATCCTAACCAGCACCAAACCACAACCAAAAAGCAGAAAACAACAAAAACCAAATTTAAGATGTTATCTATATTATTCTGATAATTGACTATCATTTTTGCATTTATTTAATCAAATGCTTGTCCTTTGATATGTAAGTACCAACAGCAAAATTAGGCCAATTTACTCACACATCACATTGGATCAAAGAGGTACAAAGTCTATCATTGATGAAATAAGTATTGTGATATCTTACCTCAACAAAATTAGAAAAATTTCAGTGTCACAATCTCTCTCACAAGAAAATAATTACCTCAACAAAATTAGAAAAATTTCAGTGTCACAATCTCTCTCACAAGAAAATAATCAACTTCACTTTCACACCCACCAAACAAAACTAAAACATGATATAATGTCAGCTTGAATTTTCTTCAACATACATGAGTTAAATATGTTGATTTCAGATTTTGGGAATGAAAAAAAAAATAGAAATTGAATTGAGATTATGTTTTAAAACTATGATAAAAAATTTATAAAAGAGTTTCGATTTTGAAAAGTTTGGGAAATCATGGCCTCTAAATGACTAAATCTAAGGTCGATGCATGCTTTTGAAAAAGATTGAGAAATGAAATATTCAAATATTGATTTCCAAATTAATATAAAAGAAATTTCCTAATAAACTTAAAAAAGGAATATTCAACTTGGACTTGGTTGGTGAAGTGAAAGAGGGTTCATTGAAGAGCCACATGAAGAAAAGGGCCCATTGAGGATTCTTGTTAATTAATATTTAATATTTTTTTATTTAGCAGCCAAAAAAGAAACAATTCTCAATTTATTATATTTCTTTTGTAATAATAATGCCTAAAAATATATATAATTTTAAAGAGTCCAAATAAAAAATATTTACAAATTATAATTAACATTAATAATTTAAAAAAAAATGGAAGCAAACAGAGCTCAAACTCTTGCACCCCATCATAAAAAGAGATTCTCATTTTTCGGTTTTTTTTTTTTTTTTTGAAAAATTAAAATGGAGGAAAAGCCTTGCCCAGTCCATTCACATTAGCAAAAAAGCCAACCAATCCTCGCCTGTACGGCAAATATGATTTTCTCTTATCTCCTTCTTTCACGGCTTTATTTCTGACGTAGAACACCTCATGTGCCGACACTTTCTCTTTCGCCTTCCCCTTGCCGGCTTTCGACGCCGGTGAAGTCTTGCCTTTGTCTATCTTTTCCTCCTTTTTATTATTATGATTTGGATTCATAAACACGTACGATTCTTTGCCGCCACTGCTGCATCTTCGAAGATGTAGCAAATCTCGCAACCACCACCGATGTTTAGACGACGATCCAGTTGAATTACTCTTCTTGCATCTCGACGGTGACGGAGACGGCGATGGTGATCGTGACTGTGGCGGTGTCCAAACGCAATATGTCCCTGGTACAATTCTATCCAATTCATCCACCTCCGACGATGACGACGATGGGGGATCTCGATCGTCAATAAACAATTTCTTCAACGGTAACCGAATTTCCGATATCAAATCGTCATGATCTTGACTCTCCTTTTTATCTCCAGAATCCAACAAAAGATCTCGATCAAAGAGCGGGAAAACCGGATAATCTGAACCGTCGATTGTAAAACAACCGTCTGGATTGGCTCGTACCAAAACGAACTCAAAATCATCGCCATCATCTTCATCACTGCTTCCATATACCGAGACGTCATCGTTTCGATTGGTAAACACTATATCTCCATCTCTATCGATATTTCCTTGTGCTTCTCGGCCGACTTTAGCTGCAATCTCTGCAAGTTTATTAGACGAGTAGCAATTGAAGCTAGGAGAAAACGACACCGTAGAACCACCTTGATCTTGCATTTTGATTCTTGAAATGTGTTGTTGTGTTGTGAGAGTTTGCGATTTTTCTATAAATATATGTATATATATAAGAGGTTGGGTGGAGCTTGGAGAGATGGAAACGGGGAAGTGAGATTACGCGTGTGATTATCTAAGATAAAAGTGTGAGCAAATATAATATAATATATAGAGAGTAGTGGGGTTGACAGTTTAGGACGCAGTTTCCTTGCATGTCACACGTGTGCGTTGGGTATCTGGTCAAAGTTATTATGGAGTTCGTGGGCGTGTATGTCAGCTGTAGGCTAGCACAAGAAAGGAAATGCCAAGTGTGTCGTTGGGTACGCTACGGCTGGAACTGCAGTAGAAGTAATAGTTTAGTGTCCAAGTATGGGTGCTATTTTATTAGCATTCATTATGGCGGTTAGGAAGCTTCTTCTAAAAAAAAAATCATAATCTTTTATTCTTCTCAGAAAAATTTATTATGTTTCGGGTTTTTTTTTAATAGCAAAATTTCTTTTATTATTAAAATTCCGTAAAAATTTAACAAAGTTAAATATCTATATTCAGTTCAGGTCATCAGACCATCATTTTAATTAAGTGAAAAAATCTAAAAAGCTATACATCAATTTGGAGTTTCTTATCGATATAAGAAAAAAAAAAAACAATCGAAGAAAAAACATATAGTTTAATAGTAAAAAAATCAAATCCAAGCAATAAAGGGTATTGTTACATATATACCTCTTTTAGGCAAACTATCAACAAAATGATTTTTCTCTTGAATTACACGATAGAAAAGAGATGTTACTCATAGATTCTAGCATCACATCAAATTCGTTGCATCAAACTAACACATGATGAAAAGAGATATTACCTATAGATTCTTTTATTATGTTTCAAGGTTTAGTCACAATTAAAATTCTTTATTTCTCTCTACAGATGAGTTTAGTGAGAATCGATTTTGAAAGTTTTTTCTACATGTCCAGCTTGTATTGATGATTGAGTCACAACCCATAGAGTTATGTGAAGTTTATCTTATTATCAAAGAAATTTATAATTATATAATGCAAAGTCAATGGATTAAATTAATATGTTATTAAAATAATTTATAAAAAAAATATTTTTGCAACATACTAAGTGAATCTCACATTGGTAAATCACAATGTGGAAAAAGTAATGTACATTAAAAAGTAAGTAGACTAGTAAGACGCATTTAAAGTTGTGATACCTAAGTTAGTTCAATCAGAGCGGACAGTAACTTGCAAGATGAATATGAATTGGTTCTATCCTACTAAAACGGCTGTTAGTTGATTTCATAAATTCAACCCGTAAAAACGTGTTATTTTCTTCTTTTTTTTTAAATTAAATTTCCGTAACAATTCATTAATAAGTTAATCACATATTAATCGAAAAGCTCTTCAATTTTTTTTAAATAAATTGCATATTCATCAATCATAGCACACTTATGAAATTAAAGGGCCTAAATATTTAATCTGCATTTGAATATCACATTGCTACAGAATGTCACCTCACCTACATTCTTCTTCTTGGAGCAAAACTCGTAGTGCAGTGCATGTATTCTGTCTTATTTTCACTTAGCCTAAAACCCCATTCGCAAAGTTCTCCTCCATAGGCTTGTAATGCAATGATCCGTACTTATCCCATGATTATAATATTAGAACACACGTGCGTACTATAAATCTTTATATATAAATATAGAAAATTCTGATGTCAATCTAATTTTTAATTCACGTAAATCAGTGGTAAGTGTTCCTTAAAAAATTCTTGTGTATGAAATATATAAAAAAAAAAAAAAAAAAAAATTCCTTATATTAACATTACAACTACAGTATTGTATAGATCCAATTATTTCTCAGATTTCCACAATCCTCTCCTTTAATTACCATTTACCAAATAAATAATAAGAATATGATATCTTCTGCTGCACTTGATCAGCTTTACTTTATTAATATTATATGACATTATAGATAGGTGGGGTTATAAATGGAATATATATATTAAAGAAATCTAGTTGGAAATGGAAGTGAATATATTTGCTTGTCAATGATCCAATTTTATACATTACTTGTATTTTACTTTACATATATATATATATATATAAAGCGAAAATGTCAAAATTGATTAACTACGTGTGGTTTTATATTTGCTAATACTAATGCTATGAAAATAATGGAACGTTTACCTGATGCCAAACGACCAAAACAGAAAAATTGTTACTCATATTTTCAATTTTTACTATTTCTTAGTTACTTCTATGCCCTTCTCTTTCTTTACTTATTTTTATAAAAAAGAAAAAGTAAAAATAGAAAAACAACAAGACGGGAAAATTCTAGAAAGTAGGCATGGCGTGGACTTTCTAGAAGGAAAGAAATCAATCTACAGCTGGGCCATGACGTTGGAATCCAACTTGCGATCAAAGTTATCCGTTTCTTTCCGCTAAAAACGTTTTAATCAAAAAACATTGTTCATAATCTTTTTTATCCTTTTTATCAATGTATTATTCAGAGGAAATTAGTGCTTTGTAAGTTTTTATTTATTTATTTTCTAAAAATAATCAACGACATAGTTTTTTCCGGTTAAAGTAAAAAGTAAATCATTATAAATAATCAACCACAGTATTTATAACGTTGGTTATACATTGACAATGCTCGTTCCACATTCACAATATTCATTCTATTTTTATTTATATAATATTAAAGTATAAATTTTTATTTAAATTAAAATAAATATGATTAGTTAATTTGTATTGGATTTTACTTAATAAGCTATTTGAAATGTTATTTCTTATATATTTTATTTTATTTTTACATAATAAAGTGATTTCTAAATAAAATTCAATCCAATCGTTTCACACAATTCTTATGTTCTTAATTTATAAATATAAATTATTAAAACTCCGATACGTGCTCAAAAAGAAAATCAAGTTATCAATTAATCTCCAACACTTGCCCTCAATTCTAAATCAATATTTATATACAGCTATAATGAAAAATAATAATATTTTTTTTACTTGTAGAAAAAAGAATGGAAATAAGAAAATGATATAAATTAATAATGATAATCATTTTGGTTACAGTGATAGTATTACTTACTCAGTGCATTAGAGAAAATAATATATAAATATATACACAAACTCTTAAATCCTAAAAAATGACCTAAAATTAAAATATATAGTTCTAGTCATTTTTAATTTCATAACACTATTTTTTCCAAGTTAAATATATTTAGGATATTAAAAAAAATATATCAAGAAAATTAAAAATGTTTGATCAGGAGGCCATCTATTTATTGCAGAAGAGATGTAAATCTAATTAAATTAAAGTGATAATGGTTACAAATTAATTCAATAACGAAAAATTTAATAAAAAATAATAAATTTTTATTAAAAATAAAACTCTTTTGAGAACTCAACATCTAACAATAAATAAATTATATTAAAAGAATTACCAATTTAAATTTCAAAAATAACTCTAAAAATGCTATAATTCAATTAAATTTGATTTTAATTGACAAAAAAAAAATTTAATAAATAAAAATTACAAAGCAAATTATGCTAGAAACCAATGTTAGTCACTTAATGAATTTATTCAAGTATTTTATTTATCTATTGTTCTAAGTTGCGAATTTAAAATTAATTAATTAAGTAATAAATAAAAAAATTATATAAAAGAAATGTTATATCCTTCCCACATAAACGCGCAATTTTCCTACAATCATAAAAAAAGAAGAGTATATTTTTTATTATATATTTTTTTATTTAAAAAATAATTTTTATAAATTATATCTAATTAAATAATAAATTATAATTTTACTTTTGTTTTTATCTTAACCACATGTATTCCGAGCCCACTGAATTATAACTAAATCTTGCTCCATTTATAAGGATTAAACATTCGGCCTCACCTAAAGAGAAGAATGTCGAACCACTCATCCAGTATTAAGATAAGAAGGGAGGAGACAACATTCTCTCTAATTACATAAACATAATATTAATATAAGTAACGGTAAAAGAGCTTTACCAATAAAGTGTTAGTTAGATTGACAAACGATGTAAATTCCCGTAAAAATGATAACAAAGCTTCGAATTATTTTTCTAATTAATATTTAATATTACCATCAAACAACAGAATCATATTTATTGAATTTAATTTAATTTTCAAAAAAAGAACAAAAAATGTAACTTTCATTACAATCTTTCAATTTGAAAATCTCAATTACTTTAGTCTTTTTCCCCTAATTCCCATCTAGAAGTAGAAATCATTTCGTGTGATAGGGATTAACAGCTACACAAAAGTCTGAGTTGTTTTCATGTTATGTTGAATTAATTAAAATATTAAATGCAAACCTCAGTGCTGACCTGAGCTCTGCTTTCGTATTATAGTATATTATATTGGACTCCACCTGTGAGATAAAATTATTGCTTGGGCAGGACGAAACCTACTTGAGATTTTTTTTTTTTCTATTTAATTATATTTAATCTTCCATGCATCACGTAATTATCAGAAATTAAATTAATAATTAAACAGCATGGTGGGCTTCCAGAAGTTAATTAGTCATTATAGAATTCAAACCTTAGGTCAAATATTTTTTCAATCCGTTATTTTAAAAATTATAGGAAAAAATAATGAAATGGATTTTTAAAAGAATTTTTTGGAAAAAATATAAAATAAAAATTTAGTCAAAATAGGAACACTTTGACGCAGCAGATGTAATAATAAAAGGAGGCTGCAAAGGAGATTCAACTACGAGTTGAATATGGTCCCACCACATGCCTAAAATCCCATAATACAGATACCTTCATGTTACGAACAAGTCAGGGTCCACTTACTTAATCTTTCTATTCCATACTTACCCCTACTTTGATTCTTTGAACGGTCTTTCTATTCATTCCTTACATAAATCTTTCTTTTCTTGTAATGAAATAATTAGAAAGGGCATTCTTTTTTTTTTTTTATTATTATTCATTGAGAGGCCAATGTAACTTAAATATAACTTTTAACCTATTATTTCATATTTTAACTAAATTACTATTTTTATTATTTATATATTTAAATATTTAATAAAACTTCTTAAAAGTTATTTTAAAAAATTATAATAAAATAAATAAATAAATTGAGAATTTATTCAAAACATATTCCTTATGGTTTAAATCGAAACCATTGATTTTAATATAAAATCGCTGATTTTAATTTTAAGAAATAAAGAATTGAAATTTAATTTTAAATTTACAGTTTCCGGTTTAAATTTAAAATCAATGAATATGATTTATTGTCGATTTTAACCGGTCTGATTTCGATTTAATTTTAATTTAAAATTAAATTATAATTATTTTTATTTTTCAAATAAGTGAAAAAAACAGCCAAATCACCGTTGGAGATGAAGTGACCATGTAGAAAATTAAGGTTAGTGGGGTAATGGGTCGGTACGATGGCACACGTATCGTGTCCTGTCCACGTTCCTACTTGTAATAATTGGATTAACGAATTTTTTTTTTTTAGGCATAATTGAGTGACCTTGGTTTCGCGTTACACAAAATTATTCAATGTTGATGCGCCAGTGCCATGCCTGTTGTCAGCGAGGGTCCATTCCAATCTCATTTCTTAGTTAACAGGCGCTGTCTCCGTTCCTTCGAATTTCTCATATTTGTATTACAGAATACTTTGATATATTTGTGTTTTATAATATTTACCATATTTATAATTTTAATAAATAATGAGTTTTTTTATATTTATTATTTATATATAATTAATAACTATTAATTCAATTTAATAATTTTTTAGAGAATTAATATTAAATTAAATATAATATGATAAATTTACTTAATAATTTATTTTAATTTATATAAATAACGTACAATCTTAAATGCGATAAGTATTGTGAAACAGATGTAATAATGTGTGGATATTTCTTAGTCTTTCTCAATACTATTTTCAAACACTTATCAATTCATCCATTATAAATACTTTAAATACTTTAATCCTCAATTTTTATTTTAATTTATTAAAAGTTTTAATTTATCATGAAATTATAAATATCATTCTATTTATTCTAAAAATATAATCCACTTTCTATTTTTATACAGATTAAAAAAATAATAATTATTATAATTAAAAAATAATTTTATTCATATAACTTTTTATTATACCCATCTTAAATAACATGAATAATTATTATATTAGAATAATAAGTAAGAATTAATTATTATATTTATCGTTCTAACTTCTTGGTTAATGAGAATTAATTGGCCATCTTCTTAGGACGAATGGAGTAAATATTTCAATTCAAAAAATTATTATATTTATTATTTTAATTTATAAAATTAGATCGATTAAATATTTAATAAAAAAATTTAAAAGTCTAAAAATTACACTAACAGCACATCAAATTAATTAAAATTTTAAAATTTATTGTTATTAATGTGATATGTGTAATGTAAAAAGAAATTCATAATTTTGGGAGCAAAATAGATTTCCGAAAAAATTAGGGTGTCACTAAATTTTTAGCAAAAAAAAACATAGTGTGAATACATTTTCAAATCATATTTTATGTTTATTTTTTTTTATATAAATACCATTTGGTCCTTGAGATTGATAATGTATTTCCTTCTAATAAATAGATTGGTTTATCCTTAATTAACTCCGTTAATTTTTTTTTGTCTAAAAAATTATTATTTTATCAATATTAAATTATATTTAATATTGTATTACTATTTATTCTCTTATATTTACTATTTTCATTTACATAAATAGTTAAAGCTTTGCCTTTTATGACAAAATGGCTAAATAATTTGTTTTTTGTATTAATCACATGTATTCCCAAGTCACTCTATGCTGGGTTGATCCACTAACAAGTAAACTGTTCTAAGTGAATATTTAATTTATTTATAAAAATTAAAATTTTAACGTCATTTAAGAGAAAAGAGTGATAAAATATTAAATAATTAACGAAATTAAATTTCAAGATCAAATTAATGCACTTACCAAAATAAATAGAAGAAATGCTAATTTGGTTTTTTAACCTTAAAAGCTAAATATTAGTTATCCATATATGAGAAAAAGGATGGAAGGCATTTCAGTATTACATTAATATCAAGTTTGTACTTGTGAAATAAAATATAAAAGATCAATGTATCATTGATTGTCATTGAAGAGTTGAAAATGAAAAATTTATAAATTTTGTTTGAATTCAATATATTTCAGAGAGAGAATAGGTCAAATCAAACAAACATAATTAGTTAATATGGCAATTTAGATACAGTGAACTGCTCAAATTCTGCCTACAAACCCAGGATGTCAAACAAGCCATACATTTTTTGACGCTCAAATTTACATTTGCTGATGAAGTACTGTTCTCTCACAAACTCCAGATCTATAAATTTCTTTTGCAATGTACATTAAAAAGAAAAGGAAAGAAAACTGGTAATGAACATGAACATCTAAGCTTTCTACTGGCTCCTCTGCCTTAAATTTGCCTCTAGATGATGCATTCTCATCCTGACCATGTTCGGCAAGTCACTGGAAATTTCAGTTTCTGTTTCTGAGCCTTCTGATCTCTGAATTTGTATAATGTCATGGTACATTGGTCGGAAACGAGACTGGAAAGCCCGATAGGAAAAGTAAGGTAGTAGGGTGGTAAGGACCACAAGAAGAGTTATAAGCCAATAGAAAGGGCTTGGAGAACAAGCTTCCACAAGAACTTTGTATGCTGTTGTAGAAACAATAGGTGAAATTGAACCATATATCACCAAAAATATATACCACAAGGCTATGCTCCCCCAAATGAAGAAGTGTTGAATCCAAGTGAAGTAATTGATTGATAATGCCATCTGGCAATTCACTGACCATACTACACATGTATACATTGTAGCCCCAAGAATCTCAAAGTCAACCACCTGACCATCTTTTCTAAAAGCCTGATTAATCATGGAGTTGATGGCGAAGAAGAAGATGATTATGGAACTAAGTACTCCATTACACATCCAGCCAAGAATGCGGGGCCAGGTGAAGAGGATATTTTGTACTCCCTCTTGATATAACAAAGGATGCTGCAAAGAGAGTATAAAATTATCGATCTCCTAAAAGACACCAGTAAATATTTTCACAATCGCATAGTAAAGAAGTTCTTCTACCGTCAAGAACATAATCACAGGCATAGATTTAACAGCATTCTTATTTATTTAGACGAAGATTCCCTATTCATTTGTTCATTTCTTTACCCACAGCAAACCAAATCTTCCAATTCTTAGCATGTGTGCGTATATAATGCTAAATCGGCTAATCATGCTAAGTAGGGTAAATCAGTTAAAGCATGAAATGTTGGATAAGTACCCTTTAAAATCTATTAGAGGATAGCATTAAGGGTTCCAAGAGTCAAAAGCATAGCATGTATGTGTGTGTGTATATATATATATATATATATATATATATATATATATATATATACTTATAGGCACAAATGAAAACATTGATTCTATTTCGCTTTCCTACTTATTACAAGTTACTATCTTTCTGTTGGATGGAGTGATAAGCAGTATGGGCTTCATTTATAATTCAAACCACCTATGCAACATTACAGTCCATATTTTATTCCAAGAGGGTATCAGTGATTAGGATTTTGGGAGAAATTAATTCTCTATTTCTTATGTATTTTATCTAGGTGTATACATACACATAAATCTACAACCATATAGGAAATTTACAACAAAGGAAATAAATCATATAAGAATACATAAGTCAACATGCAGTTTTGTTTCTAGAATCTTAGGTGGACGGCAATTGCATACCTTAAGGCAAAGCCTTGCTGAGACATCCTGATCAAAAACACCTAGAGCAATAACAGGAAGAGAAGTGAAGAAGACATTATAGAATGACATATACCAATCATTATAAGCAGGCTGGCCAGAGAAAGAAGTGTACGCCTCGAACCAGAATAGAGTAAATCCAAATGCGATATTCTTGTAGAAGAAGTAGCATATCTACATTTAGCAGAGAAATGATAATATAAGCATTTAGTTGAATTCCATGTATGCCAAGGTTTTTCATCATATACGTGAAGTAACAATGAAATGTGCCCTTTTCTTTTCCTTTTTCTGTTGAAAGAAACTAAAAGAACCGGAAATAATAAACATCATATATCTTCAATTGCACCACGAAAAGCAAGAGGGTAAACGAGAGAGAAAATCAGTCACTTCATCACGGTCCTGAAAGTGGATTTTAAAAAAAGTTGAAAGAAGCTAGCTATCAATGAGTGATTTTCATTTCTCCAAAAGCTTATTCATTCGATCCTTAAATGATATGGATAACACAGAGCGTAGTTTTACCATCATTGCTATTCGCCTGTAACACCAGTGCCCATGTACCAGTAACAAACGTTCCAGAAAATGAAATTGAGCTATCGAGAAATCACTTGCCATAACTGCCTGCAGCCAAAGGGGAAAAAGAAAACTTATTTCAGTAATTTATTGTCATCAGATCCTCTGCTTATTAGGAATGTTTCAACTGAGACCCATGAGTTGAATGATTAGAAAGAAACTGAATATTTAAGGAAACATGTTAAATTTTAAGATTTCCACAAGGCTGCACGCAAAAATGGTATGGATGGTCAGCTAAATACGGAGGGGATGGCATATAAGAGCAAACAGAAGAAGGTAAAGGAGGTAGCTACTTCCTTATCACACATCACTTGACCCAAATTATAGCACCCTGCTTAGGCCCTTATCTTGGGATAGTCCATCATTGCAATAAGCTTTAGGGTTAAAAGGTTAATCCTCAACAAGAGATGATTAAAATGCTGGTCTGTAATCAATAAGGAAATAGGAGCTTCTAATGATTGATTGTCATCAGTTTCATAAAATCTGAAGTTACTCCTCACAAGAAATGGCAAAAGGTCAAAAAGAGGTAAATGCATAGTAAATGCAGGAATCTGATCAATACTAAATTTATGGAAGAGCTAATCCAACCTGACAAGGATCCTAAGAACAGGTAAAACCTTTTAAATTTGTAGTTTTCTAGTAGAACAGTGACAAGTTCTTTTGCACTTTCAAATTGGGACAGTCATATCCTGTGGCAGTAGTGTGCAAACAGAAACAGCAAAGAGGCACAAGATTGGTTAAGCACTCACACATAAGGACAAAAACAAGCAAGTAAAGGAAATTTGTGCAATATGGTAATATATGAAGGAGAAAACTGATGATTTGGCCCTCATGAAGCATTTACCTATATTTGCAAAGTCAATGTCTAAGTCATTCGAAATTAAACCTCTGACTCTCAATATACCGCAAATAAATCAATTAACCACCTATTAGAAATAGATATTGACCTGCATTCCTTCAATGCCACTGATCCCAACTCCAATATCAGCCTCCTGAAGCATGCCAACATCATTTGCTCCATCACCAATTGCCAGTGTTGTTTTACCCGTTTCTGTTTTCACCAGTCTTGCGACCTGCATATCTCCTATATTTCTATTAGATTATTTGACATCAGTTACAATAGAAAACTGTAAATTTTTAGAAAACAGATGAGAATGTGCAAAAAACTTACGAGAGCTTTATGTTTCGGAGTAGACCGACAACATATAACAGATGCACAGCCAAGTGCGAGCTCCAAAAATTTCTTCTCTAGACTCTTGTCCAGTGCAAAGGCCAGAGACTTCCCATCAATCACTAAACCAAATTCAGATGATCCTTCTTTAAGTTGAGATTTTCCATTTCTTATTTGTTCCATCACACTTGCAAGAGAAGCCTAGAATGACCAAGTATTTCAGAGATTTCATGACATGAAAACTGCTATTTAGCCATCAGCAATGAATTGTGTACCTTAGCAATAGCCTCTTTATCTCCTTGTTTTTCCAAGGATTTTATGTCTGGAGAGTCAAGTGTGATGATTATCTGTTTCATTTCTTGTCTCAGTAGACTACATGCATATCTGCAGGAATTAGATGAGTTAAAATGTGAAACCTCAGGATAATAATTTGGCCTAAGACTTTGAACCATACCCTATATTTACTGCTGTTTCCATCTTGTCGCCAGTTAAGACCCATATTTTAATTCCAGCATGTGCAAGCTTATCAATACACTCCGGAACCTAAACATGACAGAACATACCAATTTTTAACCACTAGTGGAAGTTAATCATGCAAATACAACTCCAATATACTGAAATTGGCTGCTTGTTTTGGTTGCAATGGAGATTATTTTCCAGTTATAATTTGATGAAATGCTCTACAAAAATTAAAAGGATGATGCAAATGAAAAGGTTGCATTGGGTGTTGCACTGTTTAGAACAACTAGGAGCCAGAATCCCTCCCTATTCTATCAACACAAACAGATAGTCAAGTTTGGTACCTACCCATTTTTGCAGTTTATCCTCAACAGCTGTAGCACCAAGAAGAATTAAATCCTTCTCAATCTTTTCAGCTATGGAATCCACTAATACATCTCGGTCTCCAGTTACTTCTGCTTTGGCTTTTGAAAATTCTTTTTCCCAAATTCCATACTCATTTTCATCAAGCTCACGGCATGCAATTACCAATGTCCGCAAACCTGCCTCTGCATATTTTTTGATATGTTCTTTGGTCTTAGTCTCATAAAGCTGCCCATCTTGCGAGAGCCTTTCAAACATCACACTGAATATAAGCAGACAAATGTAGATATGAATTTAATTAATCAATATACAATGTCACAAGCAATGAGGTTTCTGCGCATTAGGATCCAAACCTGTCTGCACCCTTGGAAAGGAGCAAAAGTTCATTTTCTTCGCTTCTTACAATCACAGACATTCTCTTACGAGAACTACTGAACTCCAGGACTTGAAGAAGCTTGTAATTTCTAGAATATAAAATTGAATCACATCAAATTCCTGATGGTAAAACATAGGAGTAAAATAATATAAATAAAAAATAATAACGTTAATCTATAGGAGGAAGCATACATGTGGAGTCCTATTTTAAGCAATTTTCATATTACTTAATAGTAGATGATCCACTTTTGACATCCACAATAGATATCATCCTCCATGATTGAAGGTTTGTCACTGCTTATCTTTCATTTCCTCCCCACTCCGAAAACCCAATCCCCCCCAATACACAAGACGAAAAAAGATAGATGCAAATCTCTACATGAGCAAGTAAAGTGGACTTCTGATGCAACAAAAATGTGACCATTCTGCTACACCAACTTAAAGACTTCTCCTCCCACCTTTTCTAATAATATAATCTTTTTCCTTGATAAAAGACAATGCAACCAATAATATTTACAACTTCTTTAACTGTGTACACAAGTTACAAACTAGTAAATTTTCTTCTTTTGGTAAGTATCAGATGCTAAAGAGTAGGAAAGTTTACTATTTCACTAGTTTGGCTTTAAACTAGCACGCTTGGTGCTAGTGATTGGAAGCTTGTATCAGGCCTCCAATCACGTTAAATAGTCATCATACATTTCACAGCATGAGAAACTGAATAATAGAATACCATGCATCATATTTGCATTTAAGAAGCATTTAACCTACCACCATGATCACTAGGGAAAAAAAGGAGAAATCAGGTTTAACTTAGAAGATTTTACATTGCTTTTCCATATGTGGGCAGTAAATGGATGATAAAACGGAAACATCAGTTAATGATTTAATATATCATTATCTCACATTAATTCACAAAAACAATTAAGACAAGTACAGCACAAATGTAACTATGTTTTGATAAAGCAGAAGCAACCCATGCACAAAATATTTCTCAAAAGTGGGGACAGGGTCCCGAAACCTTACCTTTGAACTTTTTTACCAGTCACGGGGTCTAACTCATGCAACAAGATGCTTGTTTGTGTCCTATCAAACAACTCAAAACCGACCTCCCTTGCAGCTATAACAAAGGCTGCTTCATCAGGTGACTCAGCTTCATAGAAAATTTCACCTGATTCTTTGTCTTTTTCAGGAACAGCTGTATTACAAATGGCTAGCACCCGAAAGAACTTCTGTATGACATCTGATTGAGGTTCATTAACCCAGTGGCCATTCAATATGCGTTCATCTCTGAAGTTGAATCCCTTGATTGACTTTCCTGAGTAACCTGTATCAACATTATCATCAGGTTTATCAGATAAAATATCATCCATTTCCAATGGTCCATCACTTCTTCTCTTTGCCAAAGCTCTTTCCACTTCTGTCATACCACGGCCATAAGCAATCCCTGCTATTGAACATTTGACAAACTCCATTGAGTTGCATGTCAAAGTACCCGTTTTATCAGATAATATAGTATCAACCTGCCCAAGTTCCTCATTCAAATTAGATGTACGTGCATGTGCTGGCCTATCAGTCTCCTCATAGTACATTTCCTGATCTTGGTTAATGAAAATGCTCTGCAGAACCTTTACGATTTCAATTGACACATACAAGGATATTGGTATCAAATATCCATACAACATAAGTCCCGTCAGGAAATGAAAAAAAGCAGCAAGGGATGCCCTTCGAGGGTCATAAAACACCGTGGTGGCATCTGGTCGGAGATACCACCTTCTATACTTTCCACCAGTGATATCTCTTTTAGTTTCAATTCCAAAATATATAGATCCAATAAATGATATCAAAATCAAAGTGCTGAAAAGGACATACACTATCTTGTCCATTTTCCTCTCAATCTTACTCCTCTTAGAAGGAGGATCCACAGCATTTTGCATCACTTTTGTGTCATGCCCAGTAAAAATAACTACCCCATAGATATATTCAGTATTCTTGAGCTTTGAATCTCTCAAAAGAATTTGTTGTGGCGATAGTGGATACTGGTTTCCATTATAATTCAATGTTCCAACAAAAGTATACAGATTTTCATTCGGGTCCTCACACTTGACCACGGCCGTAAAATTCTTTAAGGATTCTTCATCGTGTAGCGAGGATGTCGCCTCCAAGGCATGCTTCAATTTTAAGTTAGTCTCGCCATCAAGATTCATGGTCTCAACATAACATATTCCATCTTCATAGTTCGATGAAAGCAGAAGCAGATCAGCAGGAAAATATTCATCCTTAGACACCTTAACAAGGTCCCCAACTCGGAGATTCTTCCACTTGGTCTCATAAAAAGTATAACTTTTACCAAAAACTTTGACCTTTCTATTGTTTGCCTCTATATCCTGTTCCAATCCATTATCTATGAATTAAATGGAAATCCAGTAGAAACGAAAAGATATTCATATTAATAATAATGAGTTCATAAACGACCTAAATTTCCATGAGATAACACAAGAAACATACAAAAGATTATAAGAGAAACAAAATGGAAAAGCCAGCTAGATACATCTAAAACGGAACACTAGGCTCTTTCAGCAAGCAATTAAAGAATGGGTATTTTGAAGCTATCAAACAAATAAAGAACTTGAGCAGAAGAAATTTCCAAGGTGAATTACAATTAAATTTCATATCTGAATAGTTAATGTCAAGTATATAATTAGGATACCGACATGTAATTTTTTAATTACTTAGAAAATTTGAGTAGAGGAAACATCCAAAGCTAATTGTTTAGAAACTTGATCAGAAGAAGCTTCCAAAGCTAATACATTAGTCCATAGCAACCAATTATATATATTAAGATATCATTTTATGGCAATTCATTGATGCACCACAACAATACCAGGAATTTATTATTCATCAATCGTAAAATCAATAGAGTTTGTTGGTTTATAATTGAATACCTGAGACTTTTACAATGTACCACGCACTACAATGGAACTATACCTACAACACCCAAGAAAAAAAAAAAAAAAACCGTCACATGCAAAAGGAAAACAGTTATTACCTGCTTTCTTCGCCTCCAATCTTCGACACCTTCTTTAACCATAGTAGCTCCAATAACTACTACCAAAGGTGCAAAAACGCTGAGCGCCGTGTAGGGGGCCAATGGACTAAATGAAACGCAAGCTACAACAAGAAAATATACATTTGCAACCCTCCTAAACTGCTCAAACAAAGACTTGGGTATAAAGTTAGCAGCAGTATACTTTGTAGTCGATACATAATTTCCCCTATAATTGAGCTGAATTGCCTCTGGTTTATCAGGATCATTGCAGTACACCACCCTAGAGTATCCCTTCTGACCAATTTGAGCATGGTCTTCTCTAAATGAAGATTTACAACAAGAAAATGAATATAGCTTGCTAAAATGTAAGCCTCTCCTAGACATTTTAGGGCTTATATTCAATGGGTATCTTTAATTTCACCAGAACTTAGAAAAAAAAAAATAAAAAATAAGACCAAGTCAAGTTTTCCCTCAATGTCCACATTTATCTTAGCACTTGCACAAAACATCCAAACAACATCAACTACTGAAAAAAGCAAAACGCACCCATTATCCCATATCACAAATACCTTGCATCTCAAAAACAAAATGAATCTAAAACAAAAGGAAATACAGCACAATTGATTTGATAAACCTGCAGTTATACTAAATTAAACCAACAAATGAACCGTAAAGTTCAAAGCTTTGATAACTAAATAAGCTTTAAATACTTAAAACTTTCAATTCTAACCAATGCACATAACAACCGATGGACATGATTTTAAGCACGAGAGCAAAGCATCGAGTCTCCATTTAATCCTATTTAATTGACTTGAGAAAAATATAATTTTGCAATTAAAAAAAAAAACTAAAAATGAAAAGCATCCCCCGAAATTAAAAAAACTTCAGGTCTCTAGAGAGATAGTGTGTTCCTATGACAATTCCTTACTTTTAACAGAAGCGCCAGCGATCTCTTCCTTGAAGATAGAGACAGGGAGAGAGAGAGTAGAAAAATAAAAAAAGTGAGCTTTGTATGAGTGAAATAGTTAGCTTTGCCTCTTTAATAAGCAAAGCGAGCTTAAAAACGTTGGCGAAGCAGATGATTATTGCCAGAGAAAGATTTGGCTGCCTCTTTGACTGACACGTGGAGTATGACGCGAGAACAGTCTGTTGCCTCTGATTCTCACTTGTTCCTACTTTTTCTTCGCTCGCTGTTGCCATTCACGCTTCAAGAATGTTACAATGAGAAGGACAATATTGTCTAGAACGGCGTCGTTTATTAGGTACATAGCACGTTATTTTATTACATGTTATATAAAAGGGAGAATGATTAAATTGGATAAATAATTAATTTGACCTTTAAGTCAAGTTTTAGAATCTTGAAAGTGATTTAATAGTATTCAACAAAAATAATTCAATTAATAAGAATAAAAGGTCTATTTTTTTATCAATTAAGACTTAATTTCGTTACAGAATATCTTAAAAAATACTAAAAATAATATTCTATAATTAATACTTCGTAAGCCATCTTTCCATTGAAATAAATTCATTTGATCTATACAATAAAAGTTATGATTTAGCCATAGTAATTATATTTTTTAAATTGATGTGAAAGTCAAAATAATTTTATTTTTTTAGTTGGAGGTCTATTGTTTAAGATTTTATATTAATGTTGAAATTAATTTTAATACTTAGTTCAAATTTTAATACTTAGTACATAGCACACCTTCTTTTTTCATTTATTATAGCTTATATATATATATATATATATATATATATATATAACTCACTTAGCATATTCTACTTTGAACATTCATTTTTTCTTTTTCAAAAATTTTCTATATTTTTAAATAATTTTTTAGTATTTATTTTATATGTATGTATATAAAATCTAAAAATTTGAATAACTAAAACTTTAAAATATTTTATGGTTGAATTTAAAATTTTAATACTTTCAAATATTTTTTATCCGTATCTATATTATTATTATTATTATATAATCTAAAATTTTGAATAATTAAAACATAAAATTGTTTGAATGGTTGAATTTAAAAATTTAAAACTTTTAAGTTTTTTTCTTTTATATATATATATATATATACCTCTCAATTATAATTATCTTCCTCACAATGGCTTCTTCTTCTTTTCTTTATTGTTTGTGGAATTATTTTGATTTCAATTTTTTGGATTTTGATTGTGTTCTTAAATTTTTATTTATTTTATATATATATATATATATATATATATATATATATATATATATATATATTTATATTTTTCTTTTGATATATTATCTTTTTTTCTTATTGTAAAATGACGGTAACAACAATGTCAATTTCGTCTCTTCTTTAATGTCAATTCTTTAGTTTTGCTTTTCTTTATTTCTCTTTTTCATTTTTTTAATTTTTTTCTAAAAAAAATAAAGAATTATATAGTATGAAAAAGAATTTATGCTTCTTATTATATTTGATACTATTATAATATAAAATAAATTATACCTATGCAGGAAAAAGTTAAGATAGAGACAGAAACAGAGAAAGAGAATAGATAAATAGAACTGATAGTAATAAAAACTCATTATTTTTATAAGTTATTAGATATTTTTTTTCAGAAAAATAATATTTAATTTTTTATCCTTGTACTATCAATTATATAATATTGAATATTTGTTATAGTAATTTTTCAATGTATAATTATTATTATTATTATTATGATTTTGTAATTTATTTTGTTTGCTAAGATAGGAGATTAGAGAAATCTTTTACTATTCAAGTAAGTAAACATTCACACAATTAATCTAATTAAATGAAAAAAAATCATTAAATTCAATAAATATATTTAAAATAATAAAGAGAATTTATGAAATAACATTAATAAATTAAATATATTTTAACATTTAAATTTAAATTTTATATATAATTATTATGTTTTAAAATTAATATTCATTTCTAATAATTATCTATATCTATATCTATATTTTAATTTTAAATTTTTTTCTTTTTTTATAAAATTATTTAAAATATCTAAATAAAACTTATATTATCAACTTAGATAATATTCATAGAATTTTATAAATTAATTTGAAATATTATATTTACATCAGTAGCAAATTGTAATTGGGTAAAATATATTGAGTTTCTAAAAATTAAATACTAATTAACTCTTATCCTTTTATTTTTTATAAAATAATTATGATGTATAAATAAAAATTTAAAAATTTAAATAAGTTTAGTTTAAATTTATTTTTATCTAAAATACTTTTATTTATTTCACGATCCGTTTTCATGAGCTGGACCGACATTAGGATCCAGGTAAATATAAGAACCATTAAATCCAACTACCAGGCCCAATTAAAAATTTCACCTCTATACATACATATATATATATATATATATATAGAAAACATTTTAAAGACCATATATTATATTCAGAAATATTATAAAACCCAATTTCATATTTTATAATAATATATATAAGTGTCATGGTCCATATAAATTCTAAGAATAACAATATAATAAATTTAAATATTTAATCCAACCCATAACATGTAAATATAATTAATAATCATAACCGAACCCATCCATAACATCATCAAACCACATTATCATAGTATATGGACTTGTTCATTCATAAGAACTAACAAATATTTTAAATTCATATGAAAATATTCGAGTAAATTATTTCCCCCAGCCATAACCAACTAATCCTCAAATAACTACTAGAGTTGAATTATTTATACATAATATAAAAACAAAACTCGAATGCAAAAAGAGGTTCAAAAGCATTTAAAATTTATATTAAGGCTCTGTTGAAGAAGGGAAACAGAGCCACTAGTCAAAAGAGGAAAATGAACTTCTTCCTAAAAAATTTAGATACAATGGGAATTAGTATAAAACTCAGTGAATAATAATAGATGATACCAAATTCAGGCAAACGAAATGATCATAGGCTCTTCTAGTTGAGCATTCATCAGTTATGTAATGTCAATCATAATACTCACAAGTAATAACAATTATAATGTACATCAAGTATTTGTTAGTCTGTGAAATCACCTTAGCAGTACCATGCTTACCCCCAAGCATACCTTAATGATAATGATATAATTTCATGGTTATGTAACTTGTGTATACAGAGAGCCCATCCCAATGGAGCAAAAACAAAATTAGATATTTTTCATAAAGCATTTTTACACAAGGTGCGCTACTCTCACAAATTACGGCCTATTGTCGGCATTCTCATTGTGACATGCTCTCAATCCAGGTGATTCACATTGTTTCAACTTCCACATAATAATCACATATCTCTTTACTAAGTAAATTATGGACAACATCAATCAATACACATCAATCTATTTATATAAAGTATGTAAATATATTAAAGTATTCAAAAATAAATAAATGCAAGATTTAAAAATAAATCATGTGTATATGAATTTAATAAAATATTATATATTATTACTCATAGAAACATTTAAAAATTCTAGTTTTGTTGTGCACCAAGAGTGGAGGAGGAAGAAGGTCATGCTATATCACCAACTAAAAAAATAAATAAAATTAAATCAATAATTATTTCTACTTATCTATAGAATTTGGATTCCTATACCTAAAATATTATTCTAAAAATTCTATAGAAAATTTAGCAAAGTTTCTATAAAAGTTTAAGTTTTTCTCCTAATAAAATATTTACAATTCATAATAATATATAAAACCCACCCATCGCGCAATATCCAAATCAATATAACCCCTCCGCTGTTTATCAATGTCTCATCAATAATATCCAACTAAACAATTTATTTTAAACAATATTAATATCAACAATTTTCAATCTTCAAATACATATATAAATATAAATAAATAAATATATATATATATATATATATATATAGACACACACACAACTATCTAATTAAGTCAATTATTATTATTGTTCAAAGGTCAAATACGCTCAAATTGTAAAACTAATTACATATTTATAATTTACACAAAAAGGGCAATATTCTGCCTCTTCTAAACTCTGATCACTAGAACCAACGCCACCGCCGGCACTAACACCGTATACGATGACCAGAGTGGTGGCAGATCCAGAATTACGCAAATTGACCATCACTTTGCTCCAAATCTGACAAAAAGTCTTAATTTGATGTGAATTTCTATTAATTAAGTCAATTCTCCTAAATTCTCAAATTTAATTATTTTATACCTAAGTTCTAAATCATATAAAACTCCATTCAATAATCAAATTAACTAAATAAGAACTAATTAAGAGTGTTAATCGGTATTTTTCAACTAACCTGAGAGAAGAAAGTCACCGAAGAAGTTTGTGATCGCTGGAAAATGAAGAGGCAGGAGGTATTGCCATGAGAAGGAACAAAAGAAAGAAAAAAAAAAAAAAGAAAGAAAGAGCGAGGGGACGGGGCCCTTTTAGGTTTTTTTTTTTTTTTTTTTTTTAAAATTATTACTAGTTTTATTAGTCAACAACTTCATCATGAAATTAATTTCGGTTCATTTAATATTCAATTTGATTTATTTAAATCGATCCGATTAAAATGGTTTGATTTGAGAAAAAAATATTTAATGTAGCTTTTAAAATTAAATTAAATTTGATTGATTTTAAAAATAAAATTTCGGATCATTTCAATTTAATATAGAGTTATAAATAAAAGTATTTTAAAAATAAAATAAAATATATAATAAATAAAGCAATTATCAGAACGCACGGAGCTTTATACCTAATTTTACTAATTAAAGAATAATCTTTGTGATTTTTTATGCTACTTTTATTTAATATGCATTTTTGCCATTACTATTACCAAACAACTATTTAAAATATAACATTTAGTATTACATTGAATATTGTATTGAAAAATTATATTTTGATTAGTTTTCTTTGAACTGGCAAAAAAGATGTGACATGGCAATAATTTTAATTAATTAATTTTTTCACGTAGTAAAAAAAAGTAGCCTTTAACTTTTTTTTCTTCAATAAAATAGCGTTTTTATCATAAAAAATATAAATTATATAATTCAAAAATTGGCGACTCTTACATCAATGGATGATGAAGCAATCTGGAGAAGAAAAAAAAATATAATATGAATAAAATGGCAAGATTCAAATTTCAATAGAGAGAAAAAAAATATTTAGATACACACTTTGATTAAGGAATTGAGTTGGATAGTTGGAGGAGGAAAGCTTTGATCTACAGAAATCAACATTATAACATTATACTGGAACAATGCTATCATGGCGACAGTACGATGGTTCCTATGAAAATCCAGTTTAAGAAATAGATGTGCTTTGGGAAAAAAGTAGATCTGAAGACTTTCATTTCAAGATTTTCAATTCCTAACAGTTTCGAATGAAGGTTTGGAGGATTCGGTACAGTTACAAAACACTGTCCATGTCATCATCTTGTTTTTGGTGGTGGTGAAATCCGGCCATAGAGGTAAATAAGGGAGAGAAAGAAAAAAACACAGAAAATAAAAAGAAAAACCAAAGCAAAACTGAAAAAACTCACGGAAAGAAACGCTGTCATCGTTTTGTTATTGTTGGCAGTGACATTCGGCCATGGAGATTTAAAAAGTGAGAGGAAAAAAAATCAGAAAGTGGAAAACATAAAATAAAAAAAATACAAAATAAAACTAAAAAGCTAACGGAAAGAAAGAGAGTTATTAGTCGTTATATGTTAGAGAACGACAAAATATGAATCAAACTTTCTGATTTCCTTCTTCATCCATTTTATTTATATAATTTTATAAAATATATATATTAAAAATTTAAATAATAAAAATTATTTTATTTTTTTATCATTAATTTATTAAAATATTAATAAAAATTATTCATTTAATGAATAATTATAGTTTATTGTATTTTTAAAAATTGAAGTCGATATATAAAAAAATATTAAAGTAAATGACTATAGTTACGCATTTTAGTCTTTCTTAAAAAGGAAAAAAAAAAAAAAAGTCATGTAGTGGTGCGTGGAACATAAAGCGACATCAATTCCATGTGTATGTAATTTGAATATATTATGGCCACGTTGACGACAGAGTCTTGCATGGTGGGTCCACAATGCACAGTTTCACAAAGAAGTGACGTGAGAGAAGACCCAATCACTTCATAAATCATCCCATCATGCTGCATAATTATTGCTCATTTTCAAGTGTAAAAAATAATTAGTATATTTAATTAAATTACTTTTTCATTAATTATCTCAATAGGAGCTAATATTTCGTTAATTTTCCAACCTGACATATAATTATTTTTTTAATATAACCGTTATAATGTTGCAATTAGGTGTAATTTGGACATTTCGTTAATTTTCATTAATTGTCTTTTAAATTACTTTTTCATAATTATTTTTTATTATATAATTTATGGTATGATTTTGACATATTGAACTTTCTAATGAATAAAAAAAAAAATGCTACAATTTTAAATAAAATTATAACGAATTCCATCTATATCTATATATATAAAAATTGAAACAAAGAAAAAGTTTTAAGGTATTTTTTTTTCAGTATTTCATTTTTCTTTTTTTAGAAAATTTTGAGTTTTTTTTCTTATATTTTGTATTTTAATTGGCTAATATAATTATTTTTTATCATTTAATATTTAATATATGTTTTAAAATTTTTAAAACCTAATCTAATTAAACTAAAATCTTATCTTTTAAAATTTAATTTAATTCAACTAAAATGATACCCTTTAAATTTTTTAACCTAAAATCTTGCTATATATAGTTGAACCTAAAATCTAGCAAATATCCCGAAAGTTGCAATTTTCATTCTATTTTCCTGCTTTCTCATTGGGAAAATAGAGAGAGTATTATTGAGAGTATTTTTTGCTTGTGTTTGGTCAGTGAGTGAAGGAATTAGAAGAAATAGAATTGAAAATAGTACTTTGAATTAATTTAAGATTAACATTGGCTATTCTTTGATTTAAGAGATTAGTATTGTTCCTATAGTGTTTATTTTGTTTCTATAGGCAACATGATTGACAAGCTGCTTGAGATATAGGGTCACCATTACATCAGAAGCTCCGAAGGTTTTATGGACAAGCCTTGCTATTGTGGAGATGCACGTTGAGATGTGCATTCAAGTAGGTGCTGCTGTGCCAGATGAATACAAACCAACCATGAGATTGGATATTGGGGTGCCTTCCAGTGTTAGAGAAGCTGAAATGAATGGTTATGGATGGTTGTTTGAGGTATTTTCATTTCATTTCCGTTTAAATGTATCAGCAAAAGTGCATGTACTACGTAGAATATTAAAAAAAAAAAAACAATTTAGGTTCTTTCAAAAAATGAAAGCAATTTTAACTGTATCGGATACTCTTCAAGGATATAGTTTCTCCAGTATATAATTTCTCCATCTAATTTAGATGCAAGTTTTACTTACTTTATCGTTTGTCTATATAATAATGAATAATGAGTTTATTAAAAGGTCATAAAAAATGAGTAGCATTGTTCCTTTATTTTTTCACCTCGATGATGTTTGATACGACCACCACTAAATTCAACTTTACCTAACAATTTGTTATCCTTATTTATTTTGATATTATCTATTTTTCAAATTCTTTTAAGGATTTATTTATTTCTAAATAAAAAAATAACCAGATATTTATGCTTTTTTTTTCCTTTCAAAAACTATAAATATCAATTAACAATTTTTTCTAATTATATCTACATGTTTTAATAGAATATTTATTTTTACAATTTATATTTATTTTTTTAATTTAAAATAAATTTAGAATAAATGCTATTATCTTTTATTCTACCTATTTTTAAAATTATATTCAAAAATAAAATTTAACAAGATAATCTTTCTTTTTTTCAAAAAATATATCTCCTTATTAAATTTTTTTCCCTCACTTATCTATATATTTTAGTTGGATAACTTTATTTTTTTTCAAATTTTTTTGAGCCAATACAAAAATAATCCATATATATGCTTCTTTATTCCTTCATTTATTTATATATTTTTAATTTAATAATTCGTATATATTTAATTTGACATTGCTTACATATGTAAATTGCAATGTATTTGCAATGTCATATGTACTACACTGTAATCATTACAATCATAAATAAGATATTAATTAATTGATTTTTTATATGTATCAAATTTATTCATTTACATTATCAATTTAATAATATTATTATTTATCTGTGTATAACTAAAATATATAATTAATTAAGGATATATTTTAAAATATTTATACTATTGCAAATAATGTTATAATTTTCTTTGTAACAAATCATTTTTATATTTACCACTATTGATTTATTTTAAGTATAGTTTTATTGTTCTTTCTAAACATTTGATAATTTATGATAGTTTATAAAAAATGATAATATAATTAATTATAATAATTTATTAAAATAATATTTAAATATTCAAGCGCAAAGCGCAATTTCCGACTAGTTAAAAGATAAAGAGCGATGGATCCTAAAGTCATTGCCTTCAAATAATCAAATTATCTATTAATGTAATCAAATGTTTTACCATGAAATGCAAAGGTTAACCACTAAAACCAATTGGGAAAAAAATAATTATTAACTACTTATTTTTTCTGGCTTAGCAAATGATGCAATTATAAGCTACAAAATATCTAAAACCAATAAGAAATAATTAAATTATGCACATCCTTAAATAATTCTCAATAGCTTTTAGTTTAAAGATTCAAAAAGAAATAATAACCAAATAATCAATGCTTATTCAACCAAATAGTTGCCCATATGATTGATGGTACTTTGTTTCTCAAAACATTTTTCTATAGTTGGACTGTATTCAGTAATAATTTTTTAAATAGTTTTTAGAGCATTCAGTGACATAACATTTGAATTAACTTTTAAATGTTAAGTTAATGTTTATCAAAAGTTAATTCATATATCTTTTAACTTTTAGAATTTTATGAAACCCTATTGAAATAGTTAATAATTAAACGCCATTAAAATAGTTAATAGTTGTCGAAATAGCTAATTTTACTAAACAGACTCTCTGTACACTGTGTACTAAGAAAAGAAATTTCTGAAGGGTCACTACAGTCTATTGGTTTCAACTTTAGTAGCATGAACCATCTATTTCATGTCTCTACTTAGAATAGACAAGGTTCCCATCTAGGCAGGTTTGTGTTTAAAGAAGAGATGAGGTTGTAATTTTTAAGCCTTTTTTTCCCCTGAATTACAAATTTAGTGGGCAAATTAGATTTTATACTTACTTTTATTTAAGTTTGAAAATAATTTAGCCTCCAAAATGGTTGGATATGATGGGGAAATTGGACCCTTCTCCTGTACATTTGTTTATCATAAACCTTTTTTTTTTGGTTTTTATTGATAAAATTTAATTGTCACCATCTTATCTAAATTTTATGGTGCAAAATCATTATGGGTTGCAATGATGGAACTACAAATTATTTAATTATGAATTAATTTTTTATTATAATAATATAAATCAACGTATTAGAAAATTACGTGCAAAATATAAATCATTTTAAAATAATTATTTTATGACAAAGTATAGGAGGTTTTAAATATTATAAGGAGTAAATGATATTTTTTTTCAATTTTATCACTATTTATATTAGATACTATAATTATCTAATATCAATATATAATAATTATCTATACAAATTACTTTCCACATTGATATAAAAGATAATTTAGTCAAATTGGCTTTCGTTTTGTTATAATTTAGAAATTTTGATTTTTTTTAAGCCAAAATATAAAATTTTAAATGGTTTTTGAAAAAATAAAGGTAGGGATTCGAATATATATATATATATATATATATATTGTCAGGTTGTATATATATTTATATTGGACAATATTTTAATATGCAAATATATATGTGTTATTATAAAATACATGATAACGAAATTTTAACCGCTTTCGAATGTCTTGAAGGTGGAGGGACCATTTAAATGATACATAATTTAAGGAATCTTTCATTTTTCCTGGAACTGAAAATGTTGGAATATTCTAATCGATTTGGAAAATTTCCATTGAAAATCATAAGATAATTATTTTCATTTTTGAGAATTTTCAATTGAGATGATAGGATTATACAATGAATTCAGTATGGTGTGTAAAGAATAGATGAATAACACTTCACTGAAGATATATATTTTCAATTTGAATGCATATTAATTTATACTCAATTTTTTTAAATAAGTAAAGTCTTATTTCACAAAATTAGGACTTCAAATTTAAAATTGAAAGGTGGTTTGGGATTTAGGATTTAGGGTTTAGGATTTAGCTACTACTTCACTTTCAAAACCAATCAAAAACAAAAAAATGTCTTCTTAGAATTTCATGTATGATTTCTTATATGCTTCAATTTAAAAATATTTCATATAGGAATCATCACGTTAGAGTAAGGTTAACGAAAGATAATTTCTTCCGAGCCATTTGGAAGCAACGAGCCAATGGATAGGCTTTGATTCTCAAACATTTGTCTCTATCTAACTTAATAACCATTCAAGGTTATTGTGGACCTGGCATTATTTCCAAGCCCAACTTTCATGGCCCAAAATAAATCTCTACGAAGCTCTCAAAGCTGAAGTTGGACTCTATTGGCCCATGGAACCGGTACAGTATGGTGCTGACTACTGGGCCAACTGCCGAGCTCTCGCAATCTCCGAATATTATATTATTATTCGTTTATTCAATCGAAATTCAATGTCAATGTTCAAGATTATTTAATTAAAAAACAATTAATTGCAAACCAAATTGGATACTATAATTGAAAATAATAAAATATATTAAATAATAATATTAGATTTCTAAATAAATTTTAATTAATAAATAATACAGAATTCCACAATTTCTACCGGAATATAGTTTATTGGACAAATTTTTAAATAGTTTCAAAATTAATTTTTTTATAATTAATAAATGATGCAGCTACTGATTCCGATGCCCCTTTTTGCCCAAGATACACTCTCCATAGGTTCATATCATGCCGCCTCCTCTCACTCTCCCTTTTGCGATCCTTCTTTCACCTTACCTCTCCCTTTCGATTTTTCGACCGCTTTAACCTTGTTAACTGGTTAACCGCCCTCTTCCCGCCACCATTGCTTGCCTCAGCTACTGATTCCGATCAGTTTAACGACCTCGACAGCGAGTTTAAGAAACGAAACAAAGACGCAGATTGTGATGATAATTGGTTCTCCATCGCCGGTTGTAAATCCATATCTAATTGATTTGGAGTTGCACTGTCGGTCTTTTTTGTAGTTCTTTGTTTTCTGAAGTTGTCACGTGACTATAATTGTTTATACCCTTGAAGATTTAACACTTGATTCTTCTACTTGTAGGGTAGAGTTTCTGCACCTTTTACACGTCCTGCTCGGACTTTTGCCAGTTTGATATCTTTCTTGATAAATCATCTAAGTTTTCCTTTTGCTAAAAACTAAACAAAACTCACTTAACTTGGCCAAGATAAGGAACTATATCTCTCGTTTCCTGACCCCATTGCTTGCCTCTCGTTATTCTAGATTTTTACTTGTTTTAATATGGTTGTTGGATTCTGTTTGATGCACTATTGTCAGATTCTGAATCAGATAGGACCACAAGATTTAAGGAGCACAGAAGGGTACACTGTGATGAGTTTGTTGCACACATACAACTGCTTACATATTTTACTATCTTGCATATATTCGAATGGATGAACTGCATAATTCTATGATTAACTTTTAGATTTAGCTTTCATTTTCTTATGATTAATTTTGGATTTAATGCATTTTTCTCCTACTTTGAAGAGGTTGGAGAACCGAACAAAGGCAAAGGGAAAGTCTAAGAGTAGAGGTTTTGAGCTTGTTCAAGCTCCATTTTTAAGGTTAGTGCACTAATACCTTATCTTCTTTTTCTCATGCTTTCCATTTCTAGAGTTTTAATGAATTTTGATGTTAGAGGTGTACTTAGATGTGACTGTAAGTCATTTTGACCCCTTTATGATTTGCATCTGTTTCTGACTTCTTCATAAAAGTTGTAGATCTATTTCTTAGCTTTATAAAACATCCTCTTATATTCAATTCCAATACTTGTAGCTCAACTTATGATTTTTATACCAAAACTTGTTCTGTTATGATATCTCACTTGTATATCCGAATTGATTGTCCATTTTGACCACTAAAATGACAATATAATGTCTTATGTTCTGCATAACAGTTATAGTTCTATTTCTTAGCCTTCTAAATCATCCTCTTTTGTTCAATTTGAATATCTATAGCTCAACTTATGATTTTTATATCAAAACTGATTGTGCCAAATCGTGTTGGATTGTTGGTCTATGTTCTTGGATTTCTTTCACCTTTTTAGAAAATGATTTGGACTATGGTCCCTTCATGACATTTGTAGTATTTTATCTTAGCTTTCTAATAAATTAAGTTTCACTCAATTTTAAATCCTATAACTTCAATTATACCCTGAAAATACAGTAAAGGTCAAGTTTATGAAAATGCTGAAAATTTCTTGATTTAAGTACTTGTATACTATATTAAGTATATCTATTTTGAATATGTCCATTTGAATTTATTTTATTAAGTATAAAAAAAGGAGAACGTGATAATTTTAGTAAGTTATAAGTTTATAAAATTTTGTGAGAAATATGTTAAGTTATAAGATATTTTGCAAATGATTTATGTATACATAATAAGTGTTAATTTTAAACTGTTTTTGGATAAAAAATGGTGAATGAGAAATAAGACTATTTATGGAAGAATTTAATTATTCTAAACTCTATTATACGTGATTGACATGTGGTATGATGAGATTATTGTGATATATGAGCATGCTCAGGTTATCAGCCTGTATTATTAGTGGAGCTATGATCATATGCTAGGGTTATCAGCTCTTATAAATAAGCGGACGCGCTTATTATTGTGGTAGTGCTTGCACATTTGCACAGGCTACGCGTGGTGCTTCCATAGGTCACGAGTGTGATATTGGTGGGTGGTGCTTTCATAGGCCACGATTGTGTGATTGGTGGGTGACGCTTTCATAGGCTACGATCGAATCTGCTTACATTCTTTCGGTGTTAGTACGAGCCTTAATAAAATAAAAATGGAATTTTATCTCATAAGAAATTGAAAACATAATGATATTTATGATATTTTCTAAATTATACCGAGTTTAATAAAAATTTACGATATGTGGATTTCTTTATCTTTTTCCAAAATATTTAGAGTTAATTAGCACATTTTCGGTGCTTGATATATTTTATGATTTGAGTATTTTGTTTTCAAAAGTGTTGTGATTTATTGTTTGGCTATTTTTAATTATAAATATTTAGCACTACTGAATATTCCATTCAGCGCATTAATTTTTATCACACGCAGGTTGTAAACGGTAGATGCTACCTGAAGATCGGAGGTGAAGTATCAGAGAGTAGTCTTTATTTTTGAATAGGATATGTATAGAGATGTGGACTATGACATGTATAGACTAATTATAAATAATGTTGGAGCTGTAAATATTGAGATTATATTTAATGAAATCGGCGGCCGATTAAATATTAATTCTCGATTTTACGTGTGGTGAATGATTAATGATGTATATATTCTTGAAATGAATATATTATAATATTGATGAGAGAACCCAAGTAAAATGGATGCATATTTAGAAGTGCTTGTGTCATTTTGTATTGAATTGAAGTTTTGGGATATGGAAGAATTATATTAAAAGTGAACAATTTTTTTTTGTGCGGCAAGTTTCTTTTTTTTAAGGAAAGTTCTTGCGAAGTTTTATTTTATTCTTAAATTTTATTTTTCGTAAAATTTTTCTTAAAAATTATATTTTATATTTTAATTACTTGTCTCACTAAGAAAACATAACTATTCCTAATAGGTGATTCGGAGATAATTAGCAGAATAGGTTGGTGTTTCGGTACTGAATATGGCACCCGCCGTCTGGTTCTCTTAGATTAAGCGATGGGTGTTATATTGGGATTTAAGCGGTCCATCCATTCGAATATATGCAATTCAAACTTAAGCGGTCCATAGACAATCCATCCATTTGGATATATGTAATTCTTAAATTTGAATTTAAACGGTCCATAAATAGTTCGTTTATTCAAACATATGCAATTCTCAAATTTAGATTTAAGCGATCCATAAACAGTTCATTAATTCAGATATAAGTAATTCTTCAAATTCGAACTTAAATAGTCAAACAATTCAAACTTAAACAGCTCACATTTTAGTCGTTCATTAATTTAAACATTTATTGGATATAAGTGACCAACACTTTTTAAAAGGACTACTATTAACATACAATAATAAAATATATTAAATAATAATACTAGACTTCTAAATAAATTTTAGCTAATAAATAATATATAATTCTTATAATCTTTATCCTAATAGATTTATCTTAAATTTACTCTAAGCGGGACGAATTCTCAAATATTTTGAAAACTCAATTTTGATGAGTAGCAATAATATGTATGAATTTTATAATTTAATCTATTTTACGTATAACATTTTGTGTTAAATGATAAAAAGAATTATGTTTTGGTAGTGATGTATGTGTATTCCTTGTTTTTCATTAAAGCAAGGGCAATTATAGATTTTCTTATAGCTTGCCATGTCATATAACCTTTTTCCCATGTCACCCTCTGTTTGGCGTTTCACGTCAGCTTGTGATCAGGCAAAAATGGGGCCCAGTATTAGCGAGTCAACTTTCCAGTAATTCATTAAGCATTTGACATGTGGTTGCATTTCTTATAAAGTTGATTGAAGATGTTTTTCATTTTAAACAGAAATATAATAAAAACAATTAATTGACGATCTGTTTGTCCTTTCATTTGCATGAAAAGTGAGAGATTTTAAATTTATATTTTTATTTAGTGAGTAAAATAAATGTTATTATTTGTTTATTGTCTGTAGCTCATAGTGTTTTTCTGTCAAAAAATTAAAAAATAACAAAATTTAAACACTAAACTTATAATTTTTCTAGATATAATTCATGTTTAATTTCTCCTTTTTTTTAAGTTTAATGAATCAATTAACCGAACAAGGGTTAATAAATAAAATTATAAAATTTAATTTTTATATTAATGGAGTTGTTTCCAAAATTATGAATTTTGTGATTTTACATCAAAGTAAATTCTAATTTAATCAAAATAAATTAAAGAACAAACTAAATGAGTTTAACTTGAATAGGGACGAGATTAACCAACATGCGAAACTAAATTAACTAAGCTCTAAAAAGAAGAATAACGATAAATTGACGTTAAATTCACCTACCGAACTAAAAGTAAATTCTCATATGAAAAACACTGAAATCTGTTGGTGGTCCCACTTCCCAGTTAGCCACCTAATTCTTCTCTACAGCCGGTTGTAGAGAAGAATTTCCGCTTTGAACATCTGTCTCTTCTAGTTCTCACCATTTTTGTTTTCCACTTCCTATTTCTGTTGTTCTGAGAGATTAAAAGACTGTCTTACAAAACGAGGTAATAGAATTGGAAGATTTTCTCTTCAGTCTGGCATCGTTTTGTTCTGGTTCTTTTGCTTCCTCCGGTTAGTACGCCAAACTCTATAATATACAGTTCTGCTATATGAATCTATGTTTCCACCTGTTTTTCCTTTTGTACAGTTCCTAATTGGAGAATTTGACTCTAGTTTTGATTCTTGGTTGATTATATATGTGAACTTCGGAAATTTGGGCTGCATATTCACTTTCTTTTTTTCCATCTAAGTTTTGTGGGTTTCCCATTTGTGCTCTAAGAATATTGGGAATTTAGGGCTTTTCTTATGTAAATTGGTATTTCTTTGCTTAGTTTTTGCTTACAAATTAAATAAAAATGCTTTCTTTTTTCATTTTTAGGGATAAGGATTAGGAAATTCTTACTGAATGCAATCTTGTGAATGTGTTCAATCCAATAGGAAGATAACTGATTGTAAAGATAAGTTAATGGTTAAGAAAAGTTTCATTTTCTTTTTAGCAAAGTGTGTTAGTCATGTTGGAAATTTTCTTTTTCTGGTTACTATCCAGGAAAAAGATATTTTCATTTCAAACTGAAGTGATCTTTGGAAAAAAAAAAAAAAGAAAGCTAAATTATTCTTTTTGCCTTATGGGTTTTGTTCTGTATTATTTGATTTGCAGCTCCTGGACCTACTACCATTACCACTGATTGTTCTCAGCTTAAAATTGTCATCTGATGGTCCAAAGCAAATACTGTTGCATAGGATCTTTGTGCAAAATTAAGATATATTATGTGCATAGCAGTGTTTCTATGGCAAGCTCATCCTCTTTATCCATTCCTCTTACTATTGAACAGAGACGAATACCATAGTAGGTAAGTTAATTATGAATTATTAGTTTTCATTTTCTCTCTTTCATTTGTTGATTAGTGTTAACAAGT
Organism: Jatropha podagrica; assembly: GCA_947857235.1. Taxonomy (NCBI): domain Eukaryota; kingdom Viridiplantae; phylum Streptophyta; class Magnoliopsida; order Malpighiales; family Euphorbiaceae; genus Jatropha; species Jatropha podagrica. Next base: position 52,122 of record CANUEP010294136.1, on the reverse strand, counting down.
CGATGAATCATTGTGGTTTTGTTCTGGTTTTTGAATTATGAAGGCCAACGAAACCATTGAGTTGGTGGGGAATTGGGGACCGGATTTTGGGTGGGAGAGATGAGCAGGCAGGTGGGACATGGTTGGCTTGCACCAGAGATGGTAAGATTGCTTTTGTTACAAATGTTAGGGAACTTAAATCAATCCCTGAAGCCAAAAGTAGAGGAGACCTTCCCATTCGTTTCTTGATGGTAACTTTTGTTTCTCACTACTTGTTTCACTTGCTTGTTTTCTTGGAATTATATTTGAGTGGCTCTTTTGATCTAGTAATGGATGTTGTTATAAACATCTTTTAATTAGCTGATTGCGGGCTCTTCTTGTAGTTTTCATGCTTGTTCTTGATTCTTAAGACAGGGTATGCATTTCTTGATTTATGAATGGCATATATCAAAAAATGATTCTGTTTTGCCAGATAATGAATTAAGAAAAGGAAATCAATATAACACCTGTGTTCACTATAGATATTTAATAGCGAAGTAAGCAGACTAGTATTGAACTCATGGTCCAGAAAATGCATGGACATTGCTGTAAATTATTAATGAGATCCAAGTCACTAATGCGGGAAGTTAGTAACTTTTTTTTTTTTAAAAATTTGATTTTTGATACATTGTTATGATTCGAGGAAAATAACTGTTATTTAACTTAATGATTCGTCAAGTAGAAGTAGTCATTCTATCATTTTTGTTCGCAGTTATTCACTGATGTAGATAAAGCACAAGTCCTCAAGTGGTTAGATGAGTTCAGTGCACTAGGATTTTCAGCGTACCCTCATCCATTTTCAATGGCTTCTTGTCTCTTCTATTTAGTGGCAGAGTGTGTTTTTATTACTTTGGTTGGTTAAAAGTTCCAACTCATTTCATTTTGTCTTTGTCGGACACCTCAAAATCTGCCAATCAGCTATAATGATTATTTTACACACATCTGAATTCACAACAATTCTTCAAACCTTGCAATATGTGGCCTTGTTATTCCTTTTTTTTTTTCTGAAAAAAGAAAAATAGAATTACTTTTAGTAAGACCCAGTTCTTTTCAAAGCCTTGGAACGATGACAGAATTTTATGGTTGCAGACTAACAAGAGTCCTAAGGAGTTCGCTGAGGATCTTGCAAAAGAGGCAAATGCGTATAATGGGTTTAACCTGATATTAGCTGATATCTGTTCGAAATCCATGGTTTACATAACCAATAGAGCAAAAACAGGAAGCAATTTCATCACAGATGTATCACCTGGAATACATGTGTTACCAAGTGCAAGCCTAGACTCCTCTTGGCCTAAGGTAAGATGGTGTTTCATTCCACGTGCAGTTCTACTTTACCAGCTTATCAAAATTATAATTCTATTCTATATTAGAACTGTTGTTTGCTTTGGCTATGAATTAATTCACCAATTTTGTTCACTAATATGCATATCTTGTAACTTGAGCATCTGAGTTATTAAAATTTGGGAGCTGATTATTTGATTGCACATGCTATGAACCTACCAATTAGAGTGATGCATATTTTTCTTGTCTTAGTCTCAGCGACTGGGGGATAATTTCAAAGATCTGTTAGATAAATATGGTGAAAGTGAACTTCCCGTGAAAGAGATGGTTGAAAAACTAATGATGAACACTATCAAAGATGAGGAAAGCATGTTACCAAAAATTTATCCTGCTGAGTTTGAACATCAGTTAAGTTCCATATTTGTTGACACAGACACTCCGTTGGTACGTAAAATTCTTTTATTTGTCGAACATTCTTCTTGATGTTATAATCACATTGAGCAGAGAGGTCTGAAGAATTGCTTTGATGTGTAGGGACGATATGGAACGAGAAGCACCTCTGCAGTTTCTGTGAAATCAAGTGGAGAGGTCAACTTCTATGAAAGGCATCTTGAGAACGAGAAATGGCTGGAGTGCACAGAGAGCTTCAAGATAGATGGAACACGGGTGAAAACCTAACCTAGTCTTCTTTTTGAGTAAGCAATGTTCATGTAAAACTAGTTTAGATGAATAAATTTTGCAAGTTTATGCTTTTTGAAAATAATGTACACAAGGAACATGCTTCAAAGTCCAAAAACGTAAATTAAAAGAAAAAACTTTGATCCTCTTGCTTTCTTTCATTTTTTACAGCAGAGAAGTGGAGCCTATACTTTATAGGGTTTGTCTAGTTTAAGTGATCAATATTAGCTAATAACTAATAGTGGTTGTTGATAAATGGTAGCTTTTAGGTGGTTAGCTCATGAATATTAGTTGTTGTTGGCCTGATTTCAGCACCAGGCTTTAGAAAATTTTGTTACGGTTCCAACAACGTTGAGAATCAGCTTGATCAGACGTCGTTTGGGCCTCGAATGGATCTTTGGAAGGCAAAGGACTCAAATTGGGCCAAAAAGGGCAAAGGCATAAATTGCCTCAGTTGGTACCAGCCACTTGGCCAGCGGTATTGACTAGCCCCTGGCCGTGCAGGCCATGCTTGTCAGCGATACCGGCTTGAGGGTGGCTGACATTGGCGGGAAGGTGGCCGGTATCTGCCAGGGCACACCCGGTAGCCCCTTTGCCTATAAAAAGGCACTTCCTCTCCCTTATTTCCTCACATTTTGTTGTTTGATCGAACGATTCTTAAGTATTAACAACTCTCATTCTCCTTTTTTTATGATACTAAGTCTATAAAGTAGGATTTTTGCTCCTCTTCCTTGGTTGAGCAAGAACCTGAATTGGTTCTCAAATGTTGATCTTTTTAACGTTTAATCACACCTGTCTTCTTTAAACCAAAGCTGCTAGTTATTAATTTATTATTAATTAATTATGTTAATTAACAATATTAAAGACTATATTAGAGTCCTTGTACCCGATTTTAGCAATATTTTGGAGCAAGATTCGATATTTTTTATCTACAAGGCGAACAGAGGAACTCAGAAGCTGCACGCACGTGTAAGCCAACCTCTAGACCCTGATCTATCGTAGGGTATAATCACTTAAATTCAAAATTTTGTTAATTCAAGCCCGGTCCATCCAAGACTTTATCGACTGTCAAACTCAGTCCGTCCGACACATTGCATGACGGACTCTAGGGAGAGTTTCACTCAGTTTTCGTGACGAACCAACTAAAGAGCCCATATGGCTAAACTTCATCCGTTAGATCTTTCCCACGGTGTTCCGAGAGGGGGCTTACAATTGTTTAGTAAATTTCAATTGTGATTGTTGTTAAAATGTAAAATAATTATAAGGGATATTTAAATTAAAGTTGAATATATAATTTTATTTTAAAATGTCATATAAAGAAAAAACATTAATTAAAATTTTTCATAATAATATTTAATAGTTTTTTATTATTTTAAAATCATTATAAATAAATGATCACATAAAAATTTAATTTGGAGAAACAATCAGTAGTAATTATTTTTATCAGGTTAACTTATTTAAAAGATACTGCAAATTAGTGAGTAAGCAGTTCATAGAAAAAGAAAACTTCTAAAAAAAAATACAGCTGATGAAATTAACGACTGATCGAAATTAATTTTTTTTTTTTTAAAAAAAAGAAAATTATTCAGATGCCACACATAGCGGATAATGGCCCTAAAAGGAAAATGGCAGCTCATGCCAAAGGAAATTCAACACAAGCAGATAGACAAAAAAATGAGGAAGTGCTGGCCCATCAGAAACATGTTTTTGAGAATGTTATTTGATACAATAATAATAAACAAATAGTTGCTATTAGCTAAAAATTTTGAGCTGGGGGAAGGGTCCTTGCAACTATAGCTGTCTGCGGCGTCAACTGCTAAGAATTTTAAATGTACATTATTTAGATTCCTTCAATCTCATGGAAGCCTAAGCTTCTATATTATCATCATTTGCTTTTTAGCAAAATCCAACTAAATCAAATTATTTTTTTATTTTTAATGCAATTGCTCGGTTTCAAAATTTCCATAATTTTAATTTTCGGGTTTTGCATTGATTATTTTAAAATATTTATTTTTTGAATAAAATTGAATCCATACCTATCAAACCCAACTTATCAATTTGGTTCGGTTTCAAAGAATATCTATTTTCTATTTTCGTTTGCATAATCCTGTTCCTAGGGAAACATTCATTAGGAGGCCATGCATTTGGATTTCATGAGATAAAATTGAAGTGTTATTGAGAGGAATAGTGCATCAAGCACACCTTAAAATATACGGTTTTTTTTTTTTTTTTTCTGTATTTATGAAAGGCCAGATGGTTGGAGTAACTATGACCTACGTAGCAGGGGATAACTTCTCTTTAAATAATATTTATAGCTTTTCTTTAAACAATATTTATCAAATTGATAGTAAATTTTATAATAAAGAAGACTCAAATAAAAAAAATACTTCCTTTCCATTTTATTTGATTTTTATTTTTTTTATGTCCGAATATATTTGCAGGGTTTCTAAATTTATACGTGTAAATAATTATTTTTTTTCATAATAATTTTTATGATATTTAATTAAATGAATAACTTTTATTAATATCTTAATGAATTAAAGGAAAAAAATAAAGTAACTTTTGTTTACTAAATTCTTAATATGCGTGTTTCATTAATCCATATAAATAAAATGGGACGAAAAAAATATATTATTATACATAAAAATTCAAACAAAATAAGTTAATAATGAATTAATAGAGAAATATATGAGGAAATTGTGTTATCATTTTAGAAATTATAATAATTTCAATTTATAAAATTGGACTACACTATAGATTAAAACTTTTTTGACTGAAAAATAATAACACATTGTATAAATTATCTCTTTTTGTTTGGATAAATCATTAAATATATCTCAAATTTTACGTCTTTTAATAATTACACTCTAAATTCAACTTAAAACCCTTAGACACCACAATTGTAACTTTTTATCACAATTGTACCCTAATTTGAAATTAGTCAAAATCATTCAAAATATATATTAAATGTGAGTCTCATAACTCATATTTGAGTTAAATTAATTCAATGAGTAAGTTGGCTAAATTATAAATACCTTAAACTTTAGCATTTGTAACAATTACACCTCAAAACGACTTTAATACTCAATACTTCAATTTTAACTTTTTATCACAACTGCATTTCGAATTCAAATTATGGCAAATATACTATTGTAATTGCACTTTGAATTCAAATTAAAGGTTACATTTAATTAAAATTCTACCATAAATTCAAAATTTATCTTATTTTAATAGAATGACCTTAGATTGCCAGAGAAAAAATAATCAAAAGGAAATAAATTTATCATAAAGCAAAATATTTTACAATAGCTCCAAAATAAAGCAAAATACTCGCAGTTCTTATTTTTTATTTAATAAACCTGTCATAATTTATATTTGGATGTTTGAAGTTTTAAGGTTGTTTTTGCGGTATACCATATTTTCTCAGGTAATTAAGGTTTACATATCAAAATGAGATGAAATTTTGAATTTAGGGTTTAAATATGATAGCATATTTGTCATAATTTGCTTATTCACAGTGATTACTTTTTTTTCTAATAATTTAGGGTTTGCTCTATTAAAATAAGATAATATTTGAATCTAAGGTGAAATTGTAATTGAATGTGATCCTCTAATTATGACAACACATTTGCCATAATTTGGATTCGAGGAGCAGTTGTGATGAAAAGTTAAAATTGAAATATCTGAGAATTAAAGTTATTTGGGAGTCCAAATGTTATCAATATTAAAGTTCGGGGTATTTCATATAATTTAGCCAATTTACCGTTTGAATTAAATTAATTTAAATATGAGTTATGAAATTCATATTTAATATATTTTATTTACTGATTTTGATTAATTTTAAATTAGGATACAATTTTAATAAAATATTATCGCCTAATGAATTAAGTTGAATTTAGAGTGTAATTATTAAAACACCTAAAGTTTGAGGTATATTTAATAATTTACTTTTTTTTTATAACAACTTAATCTCTATAGTCTCATTTAAACGTCATTTTTTTATCATCAAACAACTATCCTTATCAAACAACTTGTAAAATATTAACGGTTATTAAAATAGTTAGTATTTTTGAACAAATCCTATATATCAATTGATTTATAAAATTTATATCGTAAAAATTTTATAAAATTCCATAAATAAGAATTTACAGTTCTGTTTTGTTTTCTAATTAAAAATGATTTATGGAAAATATTCAAAAACAAAATACTAACAGATAAACAAAACACATTTTGTTTATTTTTTCTAAAAAAACAAAACCACCAATTAACCATAACAAACGTTTCCTCAACTTTAATCTCACTGTAAAAAGTAAAAACCCCAAAAAAACCCTAATCCGTTTTAAGGCGAGAAAACAGAATACGATAAACTGACGAGATATTCACCAACTGAAAACTCAAATCTCTTGGGGCCCCACTTACCATTTCCCATTAGCAATACGATCGCAGCGCAGCTGCCTCTCTCCCTCTCTCTCGAAATTCACTCTCTTCTTCGTTTCGTAATTTTATTTTATTTTTTGTTCTCCCATTTGTATGTCTGTTATTTTCTCTTCTATATCCCAACCATAAAAAGAAAAGAAAAGGAAATAAAAGGGTAGATTCGATCTCTCCACCCTCAATTCGCTGCAGATTTCTTGGATACAAAGCAGAGTTATAGAGAGAAATTTTCGATACAACCAATAACTATATCTTTGTCTCAGTCCAAGTACCAAAAGAAAAAAAAAAATCAGCTGGAACCGACGTCGCTTTTGTTGCTCTTCAGTTTAACTAAGCAGGTTGGTTGCAATCAGTTGCGAACCCTAGAATCTGCATTTTTTTTCTTTATTACTTACTGATTCTATGAATCTTATGTTTAATTGGCAGAATTTGACTTTTTCAATTTAGTTTTTGGTTAGTTGAGCTTACTTTTATTTTTGTGTAATTTTCATTTTCGAGGGTGGGATGGTTCAATTGGGGAATTTTGACGTTGATTTCGATGATTTGAGATTGACTGGATATGTTGATTTGTAGTCGATTTTGAGTTGCTTAAGCAAATGGGAGAATTGGGATTTGTGAATTGGATCCTAAAGTTGCACACTTGTTTTTCCTTTCTTTTTGCCCCGTTAATTGTTCGTCTAAAGAAGAAAAAATATGGAACCGGATCAGAAACGTATGGGATTGACCTTTGTAGGTGCTCCCTTTTGAATTTAATGAAACCTCATTTGTTTTAGCTTTTAATTGTCCTGCCTGTTTTTGCTATTCAAGACGTTTATACATTTTTTAGAGGGCTATATATAGAAGTAATTAGGCCCCAAAAAATGCTTGCCAAATGCAGTTTGGTGAATGTGGTTAGTCCAACTGGAGAGTATCTGATCATAATTGTAGATGGCCGTCTAAACTGAAGGGAAATGAAAAGGCTCATTTTTTGTGAAGTGATTCTAGTAGATGAAAATGTTTTTTTTTTTTTTCCCTTTCATGTAATGACTAATGGGACACTTTGCTAACTCAAATTGAAGTCCTTTTTTTTTCAGACATTTCTTGATTCGCTCGCTTTGGTTGGTTTTGTCAGAATCAGGTTGAGATTTGGGAGAATAAGTTGTTTCTAGTTTTGTTTACAATGACTCTTGAGCTATTAGATTCAACTTGCTTGATATACTTTCTATGCTAACATGACACTTTTATACTTCCCCCACCTTCCACTAAAAGAAAACGTTAACAAGGGTATTATTTTTTTGCCTTTTTTCTGAAGACGGAACTGATGATTTTTTCTCTCTCAAATGCAGGTTGAATTTTCGCTTTTGCTGCCGCCTTTTGGTTTTGTATGAATTCTGGATACATTATCGTTGAAGCATAATTATCGTTCAACTTTGCATGTACCTGAATCAGAGGGCATTGTGCTTGGCTTTGGGAGTGTAATTGTGTTTTTGGCATTCTGCAATTTTACTTGTTTATCCTTTTTTCAGCTTAAGTATTATCTAATTGTCCTGAACTAATTCTGATAGTTCAGTTAAGAATACTTGACTACTGTTTTTGTTTATTCTTGGAGACATAACTTAGCTGTATGCAGAGATAGTCATCTTCTAATGTAATTTTGGAAGTTACAAAGATTTATAAGTTTATGGAATTTTGATGGTTCTACATGCAAGAAAACAATCTTGTAATATCACTTTGATGAAGCCACTGGATTCAGGTAACACTTCATGTTGAAGAAGGGGGACATGCTACCAAATTGGAAGAAACCCCACATCAACTTAGTATTTGCCTTCTCCATTTATACTTCATGCATGTTTGCTGGTACATCTATGAGTAAAAGGGGGTGTTGATGGTGTGCTATAGCAGGAAATCATGGAGCATGTATTGGAAAAGAAATATCCTGTCAATGCAAAAGATTACAAGTTATATGAAGAAGTTGGTGAAGGTGTGAGCGCCACTGTTTATAGGGCTCTCTGCATTCCACTTAATGAGACAGTTGCTATTAAGGTTCTTGATCTGGAAAGGTGCAACAATGACCTGGTAAGCATTACATTTTCATTAGAAGCTTTCGATAATCATGTTTATTTAATGGCTGTACTTGCAAATAATCAAGATGCCTATTTTCTTCTTAACATTTGTTGCATGGTCGTGATTTTCTACTTTTGGTGCTTCATACACGTGCTCATCATGCCAATCGCTTCACAATATGCAAATACTGTGTGGTGGACATTAATTTTCCCTTGCCATTAAATCAAATTAATCCATCACAATGTACTTAAAAGTTAATGCTTCAATTTCAGTCCTTAATTTATGAAAATATTAATGTAGTTTGAAATCTTTATTTGTATGTTTTTAACTTGCGTAAGATGCACTCCAAAATCCAAGCCATCTTAATTGCCCATTTCATAACCTACATTTGAGCAGGTATTGGTTTCAACTTCCTACAAAATTTATGCCCTTTTTTTTTCTCGTCCTTCTATTTAGCTCTCTCTCTCTCTATCTCTTTTTTTTTATATTTATTATTTATTTATTTTTGTGTATCCTTATCTTTGCTATGTGCTTACTCTGTGTGCACATCATTTCTTTATTGCCCAACAATTTCTGCTGTTAACCATTGCCATCAAATAGCAGCCTTAAAAAACTTCTCCTACTGCATTCCTTCATTCACTTTTCTTGCTTTAGTCCCACGGTTAACATCCACGTGTCATTCTTCAACTTGTTTTATTATGACTCCGGCAGGATGGAATCCGACGAGAGGTACAGACAATGAGCTTGACTGATCATCCAAATGTCTTACGAGCACATTGTTCTTTCACTACAGGCCACAGCCTTTGGGTTGTGATGCCCTACATGGCTGGAGGATCCTGCCTTCATATAATGAAATCTGCTTATCCAGAAGGTTTTGAAGAGCCTGTTATTGCCACACTATTGCGTGAGACTCTCAAAGCTCTTGTTTATCTTCATTCCCATGGTCAAATCCATAGAGACGTTAAGGTATGCTATGTAACTTATCTCATCATTCCTTTGTCACCTTCCTGTGGTTATTATTTCTGCTGGGACCCACAGGCTTCTATAGGCTGTTAAATTTCTCATGCAACATGTTGTAGGAACCTTTATATGAAAGAGAAAAATTGAAAAATAAGCGAAAACAGCTAGCTTTCCCAATGAGACCTTACAATTTGGATATACTTTAATTATTAGCCTTTGACAGAATTTTAAGATTTGAGAGGAGATAATTTGCGTGTATTGAAATTATGAAACCTTTAGCTTGTATGTTTCTGTGTTTAATCTATGGTCTCAAAACAGAATATCAGCTCATCCCTCACTACCTCCTCTCTCTCTCTCTCTTACTCTCTGTGTATTTTTTTTTTTTGTGGGGTGATGGGAGGTTTGTTGAATACTACTTTCATTTCTGCATCTAGTATTCTGGCTTTCAGGGTAATTAAATGTATGTTGATTGTGTCCTAGCACATTACATTCCTATTTGTGGAACATTATTTGCCATTCAATTCAAGGAGTACCATACTACTGCGCTGTCATTCTTATCAGCTTTCTAAACATTCCTTTCAGGCTGGCAACATATTAATTGACAGAAATGGAGCAGTTAAATTAGCAGACTTCGGAGTGTCAGCATGCATGTTTGACACGGGAGATAGGCAGCGTTCCAGAAATACTTTTGTTGGTACTCCATGCTGGTAACTCGTTAAGCTATTTTCAGAACTTAGCATTATTGTTGTACTGCATGAAATTAATTCTTATTGTTGATTGCTAAAAGCAAATGGATTTGCATATTGATTAGAAATGTTTTTCTTTTTTCCTTCTTTTATTTCTCTCAGGATGGCTCCTGAAGTTATGCAACAATTACATGGATATGACTTTAAGTGAGTGGGCCGTGGATTTTTTTTTTTTTTTTTTAATTTATAACCTTTTCTTCCCGTTACTCTGATGTTTAGAATCATGTGTTTGAAGATTGTCTACAATTTTTTTTCTATCAACAGGGCAGACATCTGGTCATTTGGAATAACTGCTCTTGAACTTGCCCACGGCCATGCTCCTTTCTCTAAGTATCCACCGATGAAAGTAAATTTAATTTCTGCTGTTTACCATCATACTAGAAATATTTCATTGGTGCTTATTTTACTGGCCCATGATTTGGTTATTTCATTGTAGGTTTTGCTGATGACCTTACAAAATGCACCTCCAGGACTTGACTATGAAAGAGACAAGAGATTTTCGAAGGTTTGTTTGCGTTACTCAGTTGAATCATTTTGACTATTACGCTCATCAATTTGCCTTAAAATGTTGCACACTTCCAGTCATTTAAAGAGATGGTAGCTGCCTGCTTAGTGAAGGATCCAAAGAAACGTCCCACCTCAGAAAAGCTTTTGAAGCACCCATTTTTTAAACATGCACGATCGAATGAGTATCTTGCTCGCACCATTCTTGATGGACTTGCTCCTCTAGGGGAACGATTTAGGATGCTGAAGGTCTGATCACCTCAAATTATATTTTATTTTGCAATTTAGTTGCTAAATGAGGCATGACTGCTTCATAATTCCTCAGCCTTCTGTCTTTTCATTTTTCAGGTGAAAGAGGCTGATCTTCTTGTTCAGAATAAGGCTCTATATGAGGATAAGGAGCAATTATCACAGGTGAAATTTGCAGATTTTTTAAATTCTTTTATCATCCTAGTTATTTTGATCTGGGTCCTCTGCACTTTTGATTAAAGGATTAGATGAATTATATTATCTAAAATTCTAATTTCTGCTTAAATCGTTGACATCTCTAGAAGCTACTGCTGGTCTATGCTTTGTTAGGGTTGGTTGAGCATTGGCCCATGCCATATTTGTCACAGCTAGGCATGGAAGACACTCAGCTCTAGGGCATTTTAGATTGGCCATGATTGAACAAAAATTACGGGTTGATCATGTAATTGACAAATATTAAAGAATTGCCAAAATTTGGGGCAAAAACACCAGAAAGATTCTTAACTTCTCAACCTTCTAAAATTGAACTCTAAATTGACCTTTATCACCCAAGCACTCAAATTTCCACCTTTTGGTCTAACTGCAACTTAAAATGAAATTGGGATTAGATTTATGATTAAAAAAAAAATGTAAAAGTGGATGGCCCTTCTGAACCAAGCTTATTTAAGTGAAATGCAAAGTTTCCACTAAAGCCAACCACACATTAACCGCCTCTCTCTCTTTCTCTTTCTCTCTCTCTCTCTCTCTCTCTCTCTCTCTCACGCACGCACAGCGCTTGATTTTGTCTTTTTGTAACAATTTTTCCATCTCCTCCATGTCTGAACTCTGTTATCTCAAATACCTGTGCTTTTGCTCAAAGTTTCATGACCAATGCTCAACCTTTTAATTCTCTATGTATTCGATTTCTTTAAAGACACAGAGGAACAAGATAGATAAAAAACCTAAGAGGAGTGCGAGTGACAAGGCAAAGAGGCAAAATAAAGGATAAACATCATTTGCGAAACTCTTATCATAAAGTTGAATAAGAATATATAGAAAATGACAAGTATTAACAACATTCCTGGAATTTAAAATTCACAAATAAGAAAAAAATTAATCAATGCAACAAGGAATAATGTGTGCATCGACAAAATGGATCCCTTTCATATCAAATACATTCAAAAAAATCAATTGCTCACATGCCCAATTCTCCCTCAATTCAAGATTATAAATTCATTTCTAAAAAAGAATTTCTCTTTCTAAAAACCTACTAATATAAACCAAAGAAAAGTACCTCGCTCTTAATAGATCCATTATGTTGAGAAACAACAACAATAACCAAGTCTTAGTCCCAAACTAGTTGGTGTCAGCTATATGATTCCTTTGTTTCCAATTTCCGTCTCTGATCAATGTCAATGCAAAGCAAAGTTCAGTCAGAAAAAAGTTTCCAAATACTTTTTGTAGAAAAAAGATTTTGAAAGAAAATTTTAAAATCATTTTGATATTCTAATAAGTAGAACAAAGCATAAAATAAGCACTAACTAACAAGGAATATAGCTATGAATCTTTTGTCTCCATTTTGTTTTGTGCATAGTTATATCCTCATAAATATTGAAATATTGTAAATCCTTCGCGACAACTTCCCTTCAAACAGTTCTAGGTCGACCTCTTCCCTTTATAGCACCCTCCATTATCAACATTATCACATTTGCAAGTCGGGGCATGTGGGAGTCTATGTAATACATGACATACCATCCGAGGCGTCTTTCTGTGATTTTATCTGCAGTTTGCACCTTTGTCTAGTGTGACCATTCTTAATCTATTCCAACCTTCTGTAACCACACATCCATCTCAACATTCGCATTTCTACAATATTCATCTTGTGAACTTGTTGGGCATTTGGCACCCAACATCCACTCCCATATAGTATTTCCAGTTTCACCACCATCCTATTGAACTAATTTGTTTATATTCAAGTGTTGGTGCTTTTCAACTTTGCAAACATGGAATACATATTTCTTAGTTATTTAATTATGAGGAGAAAGTGTTTACTTATCTGCATGTCTCTTTGTGTGCATATGTTGGTATATTGCACAGAGATATTTTACTTGACCAAATTAGCATACAGTTTCTGATTCTTTGGGCCAAAATTTGATGCAAGTGTTAATTTATCACCATTCATGATGCAGCAAGAGTACATAAGAGGAATCAGTGCCTGGAATTTCAACCTTGAGGATTTGAAAAGTCAGGCTGCTCTTGTGAGTGATTTCAGTTCATGGTTTGATGCATGTATATTTGTATAAATGATCTAATTGGTGGACACAAGTATGCATTATAAATTACTAACTTGTCGCTCTCGTTGTCACTGTGTTACCTACAGATTCAAGATTATGATGCCATGCAAACTTCAGAGGATCAAGGTGTGAGTGTGAAGCACGTGGATATACACAACAATGTTGAGCTTCCAGCTGAGAGGCTGTCCAATGAAAAGGCTAATCATTCAACAGCTGATCCTAGTCATGAGGTATCAATTTCAATGCCATTGTTTTTGCCCGCAGTTTTCCCCTGTCATCAGAAATTTCCTTGAAACTGTTGACTCCAGCTCATTCTGCCATATATTTCACATCATCCTGTAATTTCAGGATCAGGATGGGTTCAATCACCTTCATGATTTGGAGAACTCACTTGCTTCATTTCCTATTAAACCTCTTCAAGCACTTAAGTAAGACTCCTTTTTTCATTTTTCATATTCTTTTATCCTGGCTTCGTGTTTCTGGTTCTAATTGCTCAAGTTTTCATGAACTTAACTGGCTCTGAGTGCAATGGGTGATATTTTTTACATTAAAAGATATCGTGAGCTTCATTCCATCCATTGAAAAGTGTTACCATGTTTGACCTGTGCTTTTATATAGTATGGTATCAACTAGTGGCTTTGCATTTTCTACAATTGTGGCATAGCAACATATCCTATGTATTATGTGGCCATGTATTGTCTGCAGAGGCTGTTTTGATGTTGGTGATGATGATGTGGATGCAACTAGTCCAAGTTGGAAAGGTGCTCAAACAGATTCTGAACAACAGGTTCTTACAAAATTGTCACCAGGTGATGTAAACCGAGAAAGTGAAGGAAATGAGGGTGATAATCCTTCACGTTGCAGTTCTTTACCAAGTCATGTTGTGGAGCATAAGAAATTTTTGAGCGGTCCATTAATTCCAGAAAATGCCTTTTCTCCTAAAAAGGTCATTGGGGATGAAAACAGGTGAGGCTTCATATTCTACACGGAGTTGATTTTGTCTACGTTTTTCACTTTATTGTTTAATTTATTTTTGAAACAAATAAATCGTAAACATGTTTTTTTTGGTCCCTTAATTGAACAAGATAGAACTTGTACGTCATTAATCTTCTATAAAGAGTTGTGTGTTGCTATTAGCAGCTTCAAATTTTGAAGTTCCATGAATTGGGCAAAACAGATGTTTTAGATATATCTGAAATGCTTATAATGAATTTTCATTCACTGTATAAAAGGTTATGTTCCCTTAAAATCCTCTGCTGACTGATGTATGGCAGAACTGCATGAAGTTATTTGATATTTGACTGTCATGTTATAGTTTCTCTCTGCTAAACTACATATCGGATTTAAGATAAGGGTATATCATGTGGGTTCCATGTGCCAGAGTTGCACATAGCTGCTATGTGACAACTAAGTATGTATTGCATGAGCAGAAAAATATGAGTCCAGTTTATAAACACTTCTGAATTTTACAGTAGTTAAAAGACAAAAACTGTTTAATGTCTAACATTTGTTATGAAGTCTGCACTAATGACAATGATATTCTCTGCCCATGCATTGCTGAAACTGACAACTATGGCGGTTTTATTGATTTGCAAAAGCACTAAATGAAAAATCAGCTGACAGGTTCCTTTAAGGTGGTTGTTGTTGATCAGTGAATACCTATAATATTAACCATGGCCTATAATCTAATTTAAATCTCTTTTTGATTGAAGTTCATATGAACAAGCTCGATTCTGATTTCTCCTAGAAGTCATGAATTAAGTCCGGTCTTTCTATTTGGTCGCAATATTGTCTTAATTTTTGTTGTCAATTTGATCTAATCTTCAAATTGACTTGACCTTCGGTTGCTTTTGGAAGTGTCATGTATCCATGCGATGGTTTGGTTCCAGTAATTAACAATGGATTGGGTATTTTCAAAATGTTCTTAGGGATTTCCTACAGCCGAAATATCAACCAGAGCGGAACTATAGTGGTCCATTGTTATATCGACAGAAAAGAGATACCAATAATCTTTCATCTGGTAAGTAAGCTGTATGATCACATTAGTCTCTCCTTATACAGATGCAAATAAATGATTTTACTTATTTATATTCTGTGAAAAATGTATGTTCTATTTGTGCAGTTGAGGATTTATCAGAAGGAGCTGTGGTCCAACGCAAAGGACGCTTCAAGGTCACTTCAGCAGATCTGAGCCCAAAGGTATGTTTAATCAAAATGCTACGGTCTCAGGTTACATGGCCCAGCCTTCATTTGGCCGGAAGCCAATTGATCTTACCCTGATGTGAGGAAAGATTATAGCCTATTAAATCTTGTGACACTTAATGTTTGACTCATATTGGAACTGGAAATGCAATGAAATCCTGGAATAGGATTCTATTTCCTGTTTGGTTCACAGGGAACCCATATTATTTAGGCCGAATATGTAAATTGCTCCCCAAACTTGCGCGTAAAAGTCTTGTGGCCTCCTCTACTTTCAAGATGACCTTGTAGCCCCTTGAATTTTACTTTTTATAAACTATGCATACCTGGACTGAGCGAAAAACATTAAGTGATTACGCGTGCATGATGTGGATTAATAGCAATACAGATGGCAATTATGGTGCCATGTTGAATGCCATGTCACTTTAATGGTTTAATTAGTTTTTCTCTCTCTAACTAAAATTATTGACCACTGTAACTTTATTAAGGAAAAAAAAAAGAAAAGAAAAGTGAACAATCAAATCCTATCATCAAAACCACCCTTATCCACAAAACCATTTAAAGAACCACCATCAAGCCATCACTGCAATCCTAACCTTGTTGGACTAACCAAAATACCTCTCTTGCTAAACCTCCACTTCTCGGCTCGCTATGTAACAAAAGCAGGCGCTTCCGCCATCGTCGCTGTCCATATCCAAAATCCCAACTTTAGAACATTTGACCATGTACATGTAATCAATTGGGGTCATACCAAATCCAAGATTATCCCAATCTGGATTAGCATACTCATCTTCACCATTACTACTAAAAGCAACAGCAACAGAAAGCCAAAAGCATAAGAATGCAAAGACAGGGGAGGAACAGAGGAGTACTTTACTTTAGAAGGTGAAAAGTTGTTACCAAGAAGGAAACAGTTTGGTTAAATGTGACGAGTAGAAAGCGTAAAATCCAAAGCTGCAACCATGCAGGAAATTTTGCGAGATCGATGATGGACTAATTAATCAAAAAGCAATATTCTTTAATTTTGCATCTAAAAGAAAGTGAGACAATCCATTTTTACATAATCACGAAAAGAAAATAACATAATCAAGATTAAAGATTAGAAAAGTTAACCAACCTGAGATGAAGAACCAAAACGTAAAAGGGTGAAACGACAGCATTGTTGCAGTAAAACATAGAAAAATTGAGAGCACAATACAATTTGGTAACGGTGGGTGTAGGCTTTCGTTGAGGTGGAGCTTTAGGGTTGAACTTAGCCTGTACAAGATGATATTTTTAAGAATTCAAGATCTGGTAATACTAAAACAGAAGGGTTGAAAGAAACTCAACAGAATTGAGAAATTTTGATAATAGAATATGCAAATAAATGGAGCTACCTTTCTGGCAGTGGGCCATGCTGCTCTTGATCCATTCCGGCGCAAGAAGACGGCGAGAAAAGAAAATTATTGGAAAAACGCAAAGGCGTGGACATTTGGATGCAACAAGATAGCAATAGGTTGCCACATAAGATGTTTTCATGTGAGAAACTCACTAATTTAACGTGTGTATTTCACGTCCCTTTTTCTGACATAAATAGGCATGCATAAATTACAAAAAAATAAGTTTAGGGAGCCACAAGGTCATTTTAAAGTACAAGAGGCCACAAGACTTTTATGCGTAAGTTCAAGGGGTAATTTATGTATTCGGTCATATTATTTATGATATTTCTATTTTATATTTATGCTTTTGCTTTAAAATTTTATTTAGTTATTGCATAATGTTCTTTGAATTATGATATACATTTCCAAGGCTGATTAGATATGCTATTGGTCTTTTGTTCATATATAGCGGATGAGAATATGTAGGAGTGTAGTCTTTTTAAAAAAATGTGCTTGTAGTTTCATGGAAAACCTTTTGGTCAGTACAAATCTGAATTCTGAGTCTTGTAATGCGATTTCTATTTGCCTTTCATTTTGAAAATAAAATCTTTGCTTACATTCTGTGCTGAATTTCATTTGTATTGGGGAAAGTCCATATAAGGTTTCTTTTAGCGAGGTGGCTATTAAATAACAGCAGTGCTATAGAAAAGGAAAACATGGAATTGCCGTTCTATGCTTTAGTAAAATATTGATGGAATTGCAGTTTGAGCAATAGTTGTTTTTCCACATGGATTAAGCTACACAATAGATGTGTGGTTCATATATTTGTTTTGGTTTATCAAGCTATGGCCTTATGCTGGATGCCTCTGTAATGATTAACCTGATATATGATTATTTGGTTTCTAATTGATGCCCTATGATAAAATTTTAATGCTTCTGGTTTAATTTGTTTAACATGGGGATTTGTGAAAATTTTCTAAATTTCTTTTCCTTTCTCTGTTCAACTTTGACTGTGTATTCTGTGATGTTGTGTAAGCTTAAGAATGGAACTTAGAAATTTATCTTTTAGGCAATGGCTTTTTAACCATTGCGATTATTCTTCTGATTTCAGGGTCCTACAAACTGTTATTTCAGCCCAGTTTGTGGAGGAGGTCCAACTTGTCCAACAGTATCAAATGTCACAGCTGCTTCAGTCCTTCCATCACTGCAATGCATCTTGCAGCAGAATGCCTTGCAAAGGGTGTGCTTCCTTTAATTGATAGTAAACCACTATGTTGTTCAATGTAAATTTGCTCTTTCTCAAAAATACTTGTTCAAATGGTTGTTGACAGGAAGAAATTCTTAAATTGATCAAGTTTGTGGAGCAAAGCTCTGGTAAAACTCTCCTTTGTTAATCATTTCTGTTATTGGCAATTAATCCTGTATGCGGTGATTATTTGGCTTGAGTTGACTCGTTTTATATTCAGGCAAACAAATGCAAACGGAGTCAGCTGAAGCAATGGCGAATGACCTTTTGCAGGTACTTATCCCTTTCCTGTTTTTCTTTTCGGTGCAAGAACTTCTTGGATTGGTGTTACAATTACAACGTGCCACTTTACTTTGAAAGTTATATATAGTTCAGGCTTCAAAGAAATTAGCAATAATAAGCTAGTACTTATTTCTTTTCTTTTTTTTTTTCCCATCATCATCATATCCTTTTTTTAATGTGTGTATGAATGCAATGATTCATACCTATATTTATGGATGACAGCATGTGATGATTGCTCTTTGTATTATCTCAATATCGATACTAGTTTTTAAGTATACATATTAATGAATTCATAGTTTAGTAATTGTCTGTGTAAAATTGTTTTCAAAATCAGCCGTAACTTGGCCGAGCTGTGAGAGATGGTGCAGCCTCTTACCCTTTGTTCCTTGCAAGATTAAATGAGAAATTCATTTTATAAAAAACTCATTGCTTCTTAGTAATCAAGTAATCTTACTTTTATGCAACATACAGATATCACCTTCTGCTAGGGAGAAGGAGCTGCAGGCTCAGTTGATTAACCTACAACAAAGGTATGATTTATGTCGATTAAAAGCTCTGAAATTATTATTGCTAATATATGAAGCTGAACCTCATCTCAATTGTCAGTATTGGAAGCCTTGTTGAGGAATTGCAGAGACAGAAGATGAAAAATGCTCAGGTGCGCTTTTATCTTTATTTTCCAAGTTAATTGTTATATCTAGTTTATCATAAGAAAAAATTATTGCTCAAACTAGGTATAGGCAATTGCCTCATACACTAATGGGTGAATCATATTGGCTGGCTAGATACACCTAGCGTAGGCAAGAATGAGTTATCATGCTAAACTCGCCTACATTCATGGAAAATTCTAATGACATATTATCATTGGCTCAAAAGAGTGGCATGCAATATGGAAAATGGAGCACTTGCCCCTTTCTTCAGGTTCTCTTCATGAAATACAAATGGCTTAGTTACAAAAGTTCACAAGTTTTAGCGAAATTCTATCAAAGATCTTATACTTTTTAATATTTGCAATGATAGACGAGATCCAATATCTTGCCTGAACTTTTAAATTCTTTCCTGTTTGCAGTTAGAAAAACAATTGAATGCTTTGGTGTACAAGTGAAGAGAATGAGGTACAGCGGCAAGACTATTGGTCCAGTGGCAAAAGGTTGTGAGGATCTTCCTAGCACTCAAGAGGTTTGAAGGCATCTTGCGAATTTGAACTTTCTAGTGTACCATATGTGTGAACGTTTTAGAGGAAGACACCAAATTTTGAGATGCCATTCCTTAGAGTCTCACATCATGTGCAGACATGTTGTAATTTATTGAAGCAAATGTAATTATAGTACAGTTTGGCTGTCTTTCTTTCATTCTGTCACACATGCTCTCACTCACGCTCTATGGCACCGTGCCTGTGTGCTTGTATTTACAGGGAGTCGGCCAATTTGGAGACCTATTTTCTTTTACTTCCAATAAGCAAGAAAGAAATCCTTGATAGTTGATAGTCAGTTGCCCTTTTTAAGGGTTTTTTCACATCAGCTGTTGTAGTTTGGATTGAGTTTTGAATTTAAGATGGGTCAATTTATTCTGGCTTAAATCCATGAGCTTAAAAGTAAATATAACAAAATACAGGTACATGTATAAATAACGCATCGATGCAATAAAACATTGTTGGTTATTGGGCACTATGCCCTTACCTGACTTGGAGTTGATCCTATGCATTTAATTTTAATTTTGTTTGATATTTCGAATCTCGTAACAGTTGAGAGTTGAGGTGTGTAATATGTTTTTTAAAAGAAGAATAAAAATTAATGGGTGGGTGTCATAACACTATTGATTAGGCCGAGTAGTGGCTAAGTTGCAACATGGTTCTTTTTAAAGCAAGGAATCTGCAGATCAATTCATTAATTTTTATCACTGTTGCCATTAATGAGCTTTGCAACCATAGGAATAATATAGTAAGACCACATAAGACTAAACAAAATTTAATTCATTAGGTCTAAGTTCATTTGTTCATATCAAGAAGCTAGTACAGATTCCGAATGGCTATTGGTTACCACATACGATTTTCAACTATCGCGGAAACAATCTCTTTCATCGTCTCCTGCGAAAAATAAATAAACATGGATTTTCATTCTACATGTGTATATAAATTTCATTATTCAAAAGATGGCATATTTGAACCATACCATGGAATGATCTTTAAGACCAAGAGAGAGCACCAATGGCCTGGAGGACCCCGAGTTGCTACCATTACAAACAAAAATACTTAAAATATGCATGTTTATCAGATACTCATACCTATGATGATGAATTAAGAAAATACCTTATGTGTTCAATCAGTTGTCGAGCACAAGCTACTAACATTGCCTGCATATGCATGCTCAACCAAGATCAAGCATAAGTTAAAGATCAAATCAACAGGTTGTAGTGTGCAAACTACATAGCTTACCTCGTCTCGTTTACCAAATATTACAGAGACACTGTATGTGGAATTGACTGACACCCCTTCCTCCTTCCTGCAACAAATTAAAAAATATTAGCGATTAATTCATCTTCCCCTCTGGGAACCAAAAAAAGGTAGATCAAATCTTGGATTTGTATAGGTTATCTATCTGATTGAAATTGAAAAGCATCTATTGTTATGGCTTTTTTTTCCCAAGCTTTTCTTTCTTTAAGCTTTAAAAATTGTAAGCCCAGATCTACCACAATCCTAACCTGTCGTTATAGCACTAGAAAAGATACAGGAAAGGGAAAACAGTAGATAAAGCTATAAACTTGAATAAAATCTTTCATGCAAAGAAATTAGTTTGAACAGGGCATTATATGCATGCATGAAACTATGAAAACAGAATATGCTAAACATGCAACACACCCAATCATTCAAAATGATCAGATGACCATAAAAATATTATTGCTATAATAGGCTTATATATAATTACTTTCTAATTGACAATCCAAACTTGTGACAGTAAATTCTGGAATATGTTACATAGTTGAAACTATAAAATTGATATCACAATGAATCAAGAATTACAACAATAAATGATTATCTAGTATAGTGAGAAGGCATCCAGACCTGGCATGCAGTATTGTCCCCATGGTTCCTATTTGGGTAGCAATCACCTGAGAAGTGTTATAAACATCAGAAACATCCTCACAGAATAAGCAGACATTACTGAATTTGGACAAATGGGGATTCTAAAGCTCACAAAAAAATGGTCATCATAACTGCAAATGACTATGTCTGTCTTGTTTCCCTGTTGAGCAGAGAGAGCATAAATAAGAATATTTGATGAAGAAAAACTAAGCAAAATATAATGACAATTTTTACTTCAGGTGCAGCAAAGATATTATAAGAAAATTTGATCACAAAATACTTACCATTGAGGTAGATTCATGAAGTTGAAACAGAAACATACAAAGAAGAGACCTTAGCATATATAGCAACGTATGGATGACAATACACCATATGGTTTATGCAGTAAGCAATTCGAACTTCATTGCTAGGATGGCCAATCTGTCCATTGCTGACCCATAGACACTAGACCAAGTAATGACACATTTAACACCTCAAACAAGTAACCAGTACGTTCTTACTCTTAAGTTCAGCAGTTGGAAAAGAAAATACAGTGGAAGGAAATCCTATAAATTTGAATTTCCCAGTCCACTGATAATAAGAAGTATAACTGCCAAAAATATAATGCAAACCAGAAGCAAGCTCCCATTTTATTTGTTAAACATCTAAGTAGCTTCAATTAACAATAAAATTCAGGACACGTTGCTTTAACAGTCGCTCAACATCAAGCACTCATAGTAACACTCATTTTGCTAGTGATTGAACTCAAATATCTCACTCAACTTTATAATTACAATATCTTGAATCAGTTCAATATACACAATTGAGAACTCAACGGAAAGTTAAGATTTCAAATACAGACAAAGCAGATATTTCAACTTACTATCAATAGCATATTCTAATACATGCTCTCACAAACTTATTCCTTCAAGCAATTTCACTCAAAAATAACCACTACCCAGAATCATAATCTAATGCATTGAATTATGCAAAATTTGGCGAGCCAATTAATCATACAGTACTTCTGAGAAGCTTGCAACGAGTAAAGGAAAGTTCTTTCTAGCTGTATTCATCAAGAAATCGTCCTAGGCATTTAAGCGAACAAATCATCTGCTGAAAAATAAATATATAAAATAAAGAAAAGAAACAGCAACAAGATTGAATTGAACCGTCAAAGGTATGGAACAAGAAAAGGAATCAGGCTTTCTTATACCTTGATGTTTAGGGAAAGGTTCTTGTGAGGGACTGGAAAACGTTGGACCAAACTTTCCATTACTGAAGCTCTTTCCCTTTCAATTATGATTTTGCTGTCAATCGAGGGAAAAAAAATAAATAAAAGGGCAGATTTATGCAGTTTTCTTTGGGAAGAAGAAGTTCTCAGATATGGGCTTTAGATACAACAGCCCAACTTTAAAAGCCCATATTGTAAGGCTTGTTTGGCATGAAGTCATTATAAATGTCAAATTTTGTAAATGAATTATTACATAAGATTTGTTTTCAAATAAAAATTCAATTGAATTTTATATATTTCATATATAAAATAAACTTATAATTCAGTCAAGTCTGAAATAGTTATCTATGATAGAGAGAGAGAAAATGACTAAATGAGAATGTGAGAGATAAAGAGAGAGAGAGAGAAATTGAAGTTGAATTTTAATTTTATGGAATTTATCTTAATATAATTTGATTTAGTTTTACTCAACTTTAGAAATTGAATTTCTAGAAATAAAATGAATTTTATTTTTAATATAAACTAATTTATTTAGATTAAATCTATACCTTCACTCATATGCTAAATTAACAAAAGCATAGACTTTTTAAAAAAAAATTCTCATTTTATCTTTTGTCTTTTTTTTTACAGTAAATGATAAAAAACATTCTCGTTTCTATTAAAGCTTAAAGCTTATTTTTTATCGGTTTGATTCACAGGTAAATTTATAAACAGTATCTAAGTAAATAATTTTTTTTTGTATAAATCGCCGGTATCTAAATCCTATTATTATAAACGACTCGTCTAATCTGATTTAGAATTTAATTACAGTTAAGTCTTTTCGCTTATTCCCGTATGTGCGTTTAGTGGGAATCAAACTCGAGAGCTAACAAATAATACATTTTAATATAACAAATACCACAATTTAAGAATTTAATTGAATTTTATTAAAATTTTGTGAATCTATAATCAATTAATTATTTAATAACAATAACTATAAACCAAAAACCAATTAGTTAATAGTTCGTTATCCTAAGTTGCTATGAAACTACGTAAGATTTGGTCATTCAATTCATAATCAATTCAAATTCAAAGTTCCCTTCCTAACTCTTAGACTCTTTGTTCCTATGTCTACTTTTTCTACATATTAAAGTGATAGTTTTACTTCCTTTAAACTAAGCCTACATGCGTTTCTATAAAATAGGTTATAGAAAAATATTTTTTATTATTTAAAATATTAAAAGAAAATAAGTTGTTGGTCAATAGAAAATAAATTAATAATTAAGAAAAATGATTTATTATTGTTTATATGAAAAATATTTTTCTAATTTATTTCATAATCCAAAACTAGTCTTTTTCATTCACTAAAAGAATACACACCACAATATCTTTAGAAGTGTCAAAAATATACTGAATGCCTTTTTTTTTTTTTTTTTTAAGAAATGATTAAAATAATTTATTGATAAGTCTATACCATTTAAAATGTAATTTACATGATACTTTTTGCAATATAATTATTTATAAATAATCATTAAATTATTTTAATAATATACTTTTTAAAATATGTTAAAGCTCGTACCACTTAAAATATAAATGTTAGTTTATATTTTAAAGTAATTATAGTACTTATATATTATTAAATTTTCTTAACATGTATTATTAAATAATTTAATTTAAAAAATTAAATCACATTATTAGACTAAATTAAGCATCATATAGTATTTAGACTATGAGAATACAT
The DNA here is from genome assembly GCA_947857235.1 of Jatropha podagrica. Taxonomy (NCBI): domain Eukaryota; kingdom Viridiplantae; phylum Streptophyta; class Magnoliopsida; order Malpighiales; family Euphorbiaceae; genus Jatropha; species Jatropha podagrica. Next base: position 27,839 of record CANUEP010294136.1, on the reverse strand, counting down.
TTTAAATAAAAAAAATCTAATTATTTATCTTTAATAGGTTGCTTATGAATAATATAATAAGTATAAATACATTATTTATATGATGAAAAATTTATATCAAATGTTAAAAAATATTTTCTAAGAATATTTTATATAAAGACAAACCCCGGAGAATAATGTGTTTTCTTGTAAAATATTTTACATGAAAAATATCTTTTTGCAAGTTATTTTTCGAAAATAAACAGAACCTAAATTAGAAAAAAAATTAAAAAATAATTTTTTTCAGAAAGAATTTTCCTTTAAAGTTACTTTTATTTTTCTACAAAGCTTTGATTTACCTAAATTAAAATTTATGTAATATAATTAAATTTCACGAAACTTTTGTAAATTTGTGAAGTAAATATATAATTGCTCCTAACTCTCCAATCATGTGATAACCAAAAGTGAATCATTGATAAATGTTGACTATGAGTCTTATGCAGTTGTATTTGGTATAAACAAGTTTGACATTTCACAAACCTAAAACCTAAAAACTTATAAGTTTACATTACATTTCAAAAACATTTGACATTTATCATTGACATGTGACTATGATGGTGATGCCACTTCTCTCTTATTGCTTGGAATGATGTTTTCTTCTTTCAGGTTGGCCGTAGATTATCTTTATCGCCGGTCTTTTTTTCTAATTTTCTCGTCTCAAGAAATGATATTGAATAGGTTGATTGATATTATAATTAAAATTTTCAATTTAAATAAATTATACATTTCAAAGGGTGCCATAAATACGGAGGAGCATTGACATTCATAAAACATAAGCATATGATCAAAAATATGTTTGACATTAAGCCTAAAAAGGGGAAATTAGTGTTACTTGAGATAAGGTTTGGTAATTTGTACAAATAGGACTTGTTTACACCTTATAGGGTAAGTTTTTTGGATGAAGGACATGACTGAATTGAAATTGATATTTTAACTGAATTGATTCGAATCGAACCACTTAATCTAGTCACTTTTAGTCTATTTTTTACCATGTTGGTTTAGTTTTAAATATAACCGATGAATTTCTATGAAATTGAATCAAATCAAAATGGTAAAATTTAGTTCAAATTGAACCTCCATTGAATAGCTGATCGAACCGAACCAAATCGAAATTGGTTGGTTCAAATTTTTGTTAGGTTTTCAGTGATTTAAGGTAGCTGCTTACTTAAGGTTAGCTGATAACCTTTAATTAGAATTCAACTGACCACAGTCTCTGCATGACAATTCATTGTTCTTTCCCCTCTTAAATTATTTTCCTTTCCTTTCCGTTCCCTGTCCCTGTCTTTTTGTCTATATATACAGGATCATTGCTCTAAAGCTTACCTCATAAGCAATAATAATATATTAACACGAAACATTCTCGAGGCCATTATCAAGCTCAGTCATTTCACATGGGTTTTATAGAGACCGAAGAGAGACGGGTAATGGAGATGGAAGAATTGAAGCGCATGTTAGTAGCGTGCGCAGGAATCAACCGGAGAAAAGACGATGATAATTTGAAAGATTTGCGTCTTTCGCCGACAGAAATGGATGAAGACGGTGACCGGAATAAGATAGTTTGCGTTACGAGTGGAGTTTCCTTTCTTGGCCTCGCGGTCGTTAACTGCCTATTGCGACGTCGATATTCCGTCAAAATTATTGTCAATACTGAGGGTGATTAATTTTATTTTTCAGATTTTTTTTGTTAATTAGTTTGTTTTAAATTACTTTTTTCTTACAAATTCTGGTTTCAGTTATTAACTAACAGTAGGGTAAGCCTAGGTCATGGTTCACTATTTTTTTATTATTAAAAATTATTGTTAAATCTGTTATTACACTTTAGATTATGCACTAGAAATTAGAAAAACAACATTAAGCATTAATTCCAAATTAGTGTTTTTTTTAATTACTGGAAATACCATTATTTAAAATTAAAAGAAAAATTATTTTTGATTGGTTCGGTGATACGGAATTGTCTGGTAGACTGAGTGTAAATAAGTCTTTTCCATTTTGAAAAGTAGAAAATAAATTAGACATACATGAAAGCTTCCTTATGTGTCATCATCTTCTTTTAAAAGGTTTACTTGTTCTGCATTTGGTTAAGATAGAATAAGCTGGTGGAAAAGTGTTCAATTTCGTTGATTATGTCAAAAGTCATTAATAATGTCACCTAATGCAGTAAAAACAGGGGACCAGCGTCTCAAAATTTCATTTTTCTCTCGCAAATTTTATCTATATTTATAAAAATATACATATAATTCTGTTTTCAAATTTGGAGTAAAGAAAAATTATGTGGAATAAAGAAACATGCAATGGTATAGTATTTTGAGTTGAGATTGTTTCAGTGGAAAATGAAATGCAGAGGACATGGAGAAATTGAGGGAGCTAGAAACCTGTGGAGAGATGAGGACAATCAACAGTAGCATTAAAGGTGTTATGGCCAACCTAACTGAAATTGAAAGCTTAATGGAAGCATTTGAGGGCTGTCGTGGCGTTTTTCACACCTCTGCATTTACCGACCCTGCTGGACTTTCTGGCTATACTGTGAGTCCCTGTTCATAAAAAGCACTTCATTACACTTAATGTTGTTAGTTGTGAATCTCTTAGTCGTATGAGGAGGCTGCATATTTCATAAATATTCTTGTTAGATTGGATTTGAGTTAGAGTTGAAAGGAAAGTATTAATTTACAATCATTTCAAACGACTAATTATTTGGTAATGTATCATTTTCTGGGATTTCGAAACTACAGTCGAGGCTCCAACTTGGCCCTGGCTAGTCCACGCTACACATTGCAGAACCAGTGTTGCTTTCTTAGTCATGTCATTTCTCATTAGGGACATTGCTCTCTAACTACAACAATTGAAATCTAATAAATATCAGTCTTTAATTTTTTTCAAAATTTCAGATAATATTAATACCACATTAATGTAGTAACATAAAATTTGTTAACAAGTGTTGTCTAGTTGATTATTTCACTTGTATTATGATAAATTAGCTAATAAGATAAAAGGCTAGATCGGGAAAAACACTGTTACCGCCACAATAATTTCCCGTGCGCTTTATATATGTATATATGGGAATGTTGTTTACAGAGGATTAGCAATATTAATTCTAGTAAATTTTATCCATTTACTTTTTTTTAGTTCATAAATCTGTATTTATTTCTTTAATTTGGTCCATGCTGATTTAGTCCTCCCAATTTACTGTGAAACTCCAAAGGTTCTGTTGGCAATCCTCTTTAATTGCATTTCTGAAGTAAAAAAAAAAAAAAATCTTAGTTATAACTTCAATTCGGAATTGATAATGTTATTTCATAAATACTTAAATGTTCTTCTTTGTGTTAGAAATCCATGGCTGAAATAGAGGTAAGAGCCAGTGAAAATGTGATGATGGCATGTTCAAGAACACCCTCAGTAAGACATTGTGTGCTCACATCATCACTTCTGGCTTGTATATGGCGAGATGGCACGAACCAAGACTTCTCCCCTGTAATCAATCATGAATCTTGGAGTGATGAATCACTTTGTATCGACAAAAAGGTTCTTTTTTTTTTTTCAAAATTTAATCTAAACAGAGTATCTTAATCTGCGCAAATTTTTGTATAACTTTTACCTAAAATATGCAGCTATGGTATGCCTTGGGTAAGTTAAGAGCAGAGAAGGCAGCCTGGAGAATAGCAAAGGAGAAAGGTTTAAAATTGGCCACTATCTGTCCAGGCCTCATCATAGGACCAGACTTCTTCCATAGAAATCCAACGCCAACAATTGCTTATCTAAAAGGTACAATTCAGAAGTCAAATGCCCATCTTCGTAATTAGATCGAATTTGAACAAAATTTTGTGAATGTTAAATTGCAGGAGCTCAAGAAATGTTCGCACGTGGTGTGCTAGCAACCATGGATGTTATGAAAGTAGCAGAGGCTCACGCGTGCGTGTTCGAGGCAATGAAGACGACAGCGTTTGGCAGGTACATCTACTTTGATCACATAATTGATAGCGAGGAGAGAGCAGAAAAATTGGCTGCAATGGTGAGAATGCCCATGAGCAAGATAGGTGGAAATGCATCTGGTTACGTTCCGGCTCGATTTGAGATATCCAATAAAAAGATTTTAAACCTCATGTCAAGAACACTTCGCACTTGTTATAATCAAAGTTAGGAACGCCGTTTTATGCCCATGTTGTTGGAGAGAGACACCGAATATAAAATATACAAAGGTGTCAAAGGACGAAATTGAAAATCCAGTTTTAGCCGATGATGCACGAGTAATTGAAGGATAAAACAGTCTCACTATCTCATGCTCCCTTTGCTATAAATACCAAAATGGGAAATTTAATTATAAATGAAATTTAGATAGAATTATAAATTTTTTTATATTTTAGAAAAAAAAATATAAATTGGAAATTAATTTCTTTTTATTTTTTAAAATACTTTGGTTTAAATTTGTGAAATTATTCTGAAAATTCCATTTTTGGATAGAACTTGATTTAGTTATGTTGAAAAAATCTATTATTAATATTCAATTTGAATATTTTAATTTATTCAAGATTAAATGCAATGACTAACATCCAATATTTGATTTATCCTTAGTTAACCCTAATATCAAAAGGGGGAGAAAAAAAAAAACATAAATCAATGTCCTGTGAATTCTTTCCTACGTTTCTTTGAGAATATATCAACACAAATCAGAAATAAAATCGAATTTTAAAAAAGAAAAAGAAAATAATAACCAGGAGAAATAGAAAAGGCTCAGAGAGTTGCTGTCTGTGCTCAAAGAAGAGCTTGAAAACAAGCTCCCCTCATACAAGAGGTGTCAGAATTTATAAAGCACTCTTCATCTTTGCCCTATTTACTCAATAAAACAAAGAGAAACACAATTTCTAAGAGATAAAAGGGAAATGAAGAACCTACCACTATAGAACGAGAACAAACGAAACAAGAAATAAAATAGCAGAGTGCGGCTCTGCTCCGATTAGGGTTTCGGATAGGAGGTGAATTGAAAGAGAGGTTTATTCCCAGCTTTTATAGATTCTTTTCGGTCTTTTTTGGGTTTTGATTTCTGATGGACCAGTATAGAGAAGTTGGGCCTATTATTGTTACATAGCCCTTTATTTCATTGGACTTTTTTTATAGGCCTTTAAATAGATTGTCCACTGATTGAAAGCTATGACACAGAGAATAGACCCAATATACATATACACATAGGACACTGGGGTAATTTGGTAGACAGTACATGCAGTGAAGAGTATTAGAAAGATTAACTGAATCCAAATAAATAACTAGAAACAGAGCCTACTGATGGGGAAGCTTTAGAACAAGTTAAATGCCCATAGCCACTCTCCCAATTCATCTTTAACCAATTAATTTGTCATCCTTCCACCTTGCATAAATAATATAAAACCCATATTCTTTAAATTCAAATGGATATTATATTTTTATGAATTGGTTCTCATAAGTTTCATTATTTATAAATAAAAAGGGGATAAAAAGCTGCATTCTTTCAACGTTTAACTACCAAGCTTCATTTTTCCTAAACAGATTTAATTAAGATAAAACATGATTAAATGCAATTGGAGAAAGATTAGTAGATCAAATTTTGGTATATAATACATGATCAAAAGCCTAATTAACCTCGAATTTTGAAAAGTTGCATTCAAATTAAAATAATTTAAAATTAATAGATCCACATAGCACACTGACAAGGCCATGGTCATAATAATATTGGTCCTTTTGACTCCTTGGTAAAAATAAAATTAAAAAATTAAAAAAAAAAAGTCTGCACGTGTTCACCGTCCCTCTCACGTGCATGCTTCATGCAAAGCAAGTAAAAAGAAAACGGACATCAAAGTAAAGGAAAAGAGAAGAGGGTATTGAGTGAAGAAAGAAAGAGAGAAAGAGAGACAATATCCTATATTCGCTCTTTAGCATTGGAACTCATCAAAATGAAACCATGCCCATCTGATTCTGATCCCTCTAATAATATTTTATCTTCTTTTGCCAGACATTTTACTAATAAGAAATTGCTTACTGTTATTAATTAATTAACGAATATTAAAGGTTTTTCGTTTTACCATTAATTTACTAAAAACAATACAGATTAAAATATATTCTAACTGATTCCTCTTTCTCTTATATATATATATATATATATATATCAAATAGATCAGATCAAGCTTGCTCTTGTTTCTTCATTTACTCTCATTTATGCACTTCTCTTACAATCGAAAGCGATGGGTTAAAAGAAACTTTCTAATACTTCTGGTTTTTCTTCAAATGCATGCATGGCTTCTGCTGCTGTTGGAGGTGCATTCAGAAATTAGCTCATTTCAAGATTCGTTACTAGTGGATTGAGACTATAAGGTGAGTTTTCTTTTTCCTCTGTTCTTAGTTACATTTTGCCAATATTAATTTCTTGATTACTGGGTAAACAGTACATTGCATTGCATGTTTCTTTTTCTTGAAGAACTGTTATAATGGGTTATTTTTCTTTTCTTCAGCATGCTTCAATAGGTCAATAGTCGACTACATACTTCATATTGATTACAAATGATTAAAAGGTTTAAAAATTTTTGGTTTTTGTTGTTTAAAGATTTCTAATATATTTTGAAAAGATAACCTTTCCTTTCCTGTATACGACGGATGTATACAGTAAATAAATTTAATAAAAATAATTAATATAAAGAAATTATATATTTTTTCACCTAAAAACGATAAATCAATAATAATAAGAGCTGGGCCTTTGAGGTTAGTACACTGTGTTTGGTCCCGAAATTGATGGGTAGGGGTGTTTGAACTTTGAATGGTTAAGTTGTTATTTTGTGCAATTTGTGGGGTTCCATTCGTCAGCTCGTGTTTGGAAAATTTGCAATACAGACTAAACTTCACATGTCAAATTACTCTGTTCAATATATGAGAGCTCGTGTAAGTTCAATTCAATTGGGACCCAATTGAATGACATTTTTTCATTTGTTTTTAATTTCTTTTTAATATAAAAATAAAAATTTTCATTAAATTTATATCTTGGAGGTTTAAATTTTTGAATTTTTTTTTTAAATTTAGCTATTATTTATAATTTTATTAATCAACGTGGACTTTAAACTTATTTTTTCTTATCAAGTCTTCCGTCAAAAGTCGTCGATACCGCGGTTAAAAATAAGTAAGAGGTCATTGCTTACTTTTGGAAAAATAAAAGTGAAAAGAATTACTTTTTTTTACTTTTTTACCATCCCACTTTTTATCTTTCTGTCACATCGTAGAAGACCAGAACAGTACCACGTTGACACGTATTTACTAATTGGGCTTGCGCACTATTTAACCTTTTTTACCTCTGCAACTGCAAAACTCTGCTCTCTCCATTCTCCAATCTCTAGTAGTAGCTAATGGGGAAAATAGTATTAAACCCCCTATTTAATGCCTCTTACAATATATACTGAGTGATATTTGAAAATTACAGAATCTTGGATTTTGATTCTTATTAATTTCAAATTTCAAATTATTTATTTATACATATTTTTCTCTTCGTGGGCAAAAAGTGATAATTTACGAGTTGGGTGGTCGAAAACATATTTTGATTTCTAATAATTGAAATTCTTTATCCTAAAAGATCGGAATTGAAATCTCGAATTTTCAATAAGGGAACCCTATGCATAATATTGTTGAATGCTGGATTTGGGAATAAAGAGTCATTTTTAATTGAAGAGTGAAAGAATTGGTGCAATGCCAAAATAGGCATTAGAAGTGAATATATTAAATTTACACACAAAAATATATTAAAGAGTAAGTGTAGTTTCGTAGAGTTGGGTACTGAGTTTGGTAGTGAGTAGTCTTATTCACATTCCATAAGCTATCTACCACTTGTTTGTTTGAGTTGTAATAACATGAAACCTGCGGTAGCTTTTGTTTTTGTCTTTTTGTTCTTTCTATATACCAACAGCATAGTACATTTTTTAAAACCACAGTCAACTTTTGCATTTTACGATCACTAGTTGCTTATTATTATTATTACCTAAAATAAATTAATATTTGAAATTTCTTTATTTTTCCTCTTCAATTTTCTTTATCTTTATATATATATATATATATATATTATAGATTACAGAAATGCACCAGATATATATTTTTTTAAATTGTATATATTTTCCTTATAGGCATGACTTTAAGGAGTCCTGTCCTATATTGACATGGAATTTATAGTTCAAAAGCTTGAGCGCACTGACCGATCATCTTATATAAACACATACAGATACAGTCATCAACCCATTTCTTAATTCTTCTTCTATGTTTAATTTACAGAGTATATATATAGTAATATACACTGATCATATATAGATCAATGGAGGAAGAGAACCAACCTCAAAATGGGACCCGATATTCAAGAAGAACTGGACCGACGAGATGGAAGAGCAGGTACACCATTGATCATGAAAGTGGGGATCTGGTAGAGTATTGTAGATCATGCAAAGCTGGGTGTATAGGTGATAGTTTAGCTCTCTGTTGTTGCCCTTTTGCTCTGGTTAATCTTTTCACTCTAGCTTTTGTTAAAGTTCCATGGATGATTGGGAGAAAGTGCTTGAAAAAAATACTCAAAAAGAGAAAAATTAGCAAGAAAATAAGATCAAGAAACATGGAAATCAACAAAAGATCATCACAGTCCAAGAAAAGTTTCAGTAGTAATTGTAAGGAAGCTGATGATCAAGAAATAGCAGAAGAAGAAGAAGAAGAAGAAGAATATTATGGGAATTTGAAAAAGGGAACGGTTGAAGATGGAATTTTGAAAATACTGGTTGGTGGTGATTATGAGAATGAAGAGGGAAATTGGGGTAGTGCTGAGTTTGAGGCAGAGAGGGTTTGGTTAGAGTTGTACGAAAATGGTCATTTGGGTTTTGGCAGGGTTTCGTTCACTGGTTAATGTTAATATATTAACTTACATTCTTGTATTGAACTGTAAATTTTTGAAAATTTTTTTATCATTTTTGTTTTGAATTTATTATATTAGTTCTTGATAAACATATGTGATCATCGTGGTTACTATTTAGTATTTAGCAACAGGAGGTCAAATGGGTAATTATCATTAAACTAATCCTTCACATGCATTATAGCAACTTTATTTTTAGCTCAAAACAACTACTTAGTCGTAAAATATAATATAAAACAGAAAAAAATCTAGGGGGCTCTCATTCTCTTTTCATCCCTATTACGTTATTACGTTATGTTTGATTTGATATAATACAGTATAATATAATTTAATAATATTTTAAAAAATATCATGTAATAGGATATAATTAATATTCTATTATTATATTTGATAATATAATTAAAAAAATATTTAAAATGTAATTACCATTACCTTTTTAATTAGCATACCACTGTCGCTAATCACATCATCATAACCATTACTGTACTTCTACCACCACAACAACTAACACTCTACCACTATAGCCACCGTTATAGCCACCACTACTACCACATCATTATTAATGAAAAAAGAAATATTTGAATAAAAAATTATTTATTATATCAAGTTATTAAAAAAACGATTTAAATCTATAAATTATTTGAACTAGAAAATTAAAAAAAAAGCAAAACAAAAAATATTATGTAACAAAATAAAAGTTAAAGTCATTGAAATATATATATTTTTTATACAATTTTATATATTTTTCGTTGAATGAATTGAATTATAATGTAAAATTATGATATTTCGAACTTTTTAGTTATTTTTCATTAAATTCTTCTTATTTATATAACAATATAAAAGAATAATTAATAATAATATAGCGGTAGTGGTGGTAATGGATTTGTGGTGGTGGTTGCTATGGTGGTGATAGTTACGGTGGTGACGATGGTGGATTGGTGGCTGCAATGGTGGTGACGGTGATTGGTGTGATGGTGGTTGAAAATGATTATGGACTTTGAGGAATGTAATGGCCTTTATATAGATTTTTTTATGTAATGGGCACTATATTAATTTAAGTAAAGGGGATTATACATGTAATTTTAATTACATTATATGGTTGGAAAAATATAACTAAATGATGTGATCAGTCATGTAATGCGATTCCCATTTAATTATATAGTGAATTACAACATATCACATAATTTTAGGCTATATTTGATTGGATGTAAATGTAATATAATTAAATATATAATATAATGAAAAATGTAATTGAATGTCCTATAACTAAGATTTCATTAATATATTTGATAATATGATTGATAAAATTTATAAAATATAATTATCATTTTATTTTTATATTCATTTGTAAATATATAGCACAATGTAGATAAAACACTATCATCACCAATTACACGTTACCACCACGCCACCACTCCCCCACCACCACCAATTTATTATTATAACCACCGTCACCACTCCACCATTACTACTACTATCACCACCACTTGACCACTATAACCCTCAATCACACCACAATCACCACTCCACCACCATGTCATTACTAATACAAAAAAAAAATCTTATCTAAAAACTTTTTATTATATTAAACTATTAAAGATTATTTAGATTCATAAATTTATTTGAATTAAAAAATCAAAAAAAGATAAGTTGAAACAAAAGTAATTTATGGATGATCATTCGGTAAATTTATTCAATTTGAGTAAAATTTTTTATCAAATAAACTAATTAATTTTTTTTACTTAATCGAATTTAATCAAACCATTTTGGCTAAATTAATTTTGATTTTTAATCAAAATAAAATTAAAGAAAATAAAAACTTAATTAACCAATCTAATTTAACCGAAGTAAAAATTAACCAAAGTTATTATTTACTACTTAACCAAAATAAAAACTAAAATATTTTTAATTTTTAATTTTATTATATATTTAACCAAAACGATGTAGTTTTCAGAGTTGATTAATTTGATTAAATCAATTTTTGACCAAACACCGGAATTTTAATTTTCAATTTTAATCAAACTTTTAATCAAATATTTATTCACCAAATCAAATTGGCTGAATGAATCGAATCAACCGAATCAAATACTCATCACCTAATGTAATATAATAAAATAAAAGTTAATTAAGTAATTAAAAAGAAAATTTTTTCATATATTTTTATTAAATAAAATAAATTATAATATAAAATTATGGATATTTTGATCTTTTTAGTGATTTTGCATTCTATTCTTTCCATTTCTATAATAAAATAAAATAATAAATATAATTTTTATTTTGTGTTACATATTAAACACCAAAATATACTTTTTATTATGTATGGTGGTGGTTGTAATAGTAGTGATAAAGTGATTGAAGTGGTGGTAGTGGTTGAGATAGAGGCGGTGGAGCAATGGTGATGGTGGTGATTAACGTGGAGGAGCAATAACATTAGCACCTTAAATTACAACCATGAATTAAATTACAAAAGTAGAAATACATTCATGTAAAGACGGCTCTTCATCTTATCATCTTAAGATTAACTTTAACTCAAGTTCCCCTCATCGAATAAAGCTCTCTATTTTTGCAAAATTAGAACAAAGGACACGCCTAGAAATAAAGATATTACTGCAATGCTGCAAATAAAAACTACATTAATCCCTCGTTAACTTTGGCTCAATCACATAGTTGAGCCTTATAATCTTAACAAGAAGCAACTTCGGTCGTGCCTTCGATCAGCTTCAATGCCGCTTTCCTTTTCAACTGACTTTTCCTCTTTTAATGAAACTTGATGCTCCTCTTTTTTTTTTTTTTTTTTTTATAAATTCAAGAAATTAATGCAATTAAATTTTGCCATCATTGATTTAGAGAAGATCACATTTCATTTTTTTTTTTTTTTGCCAAACTACTCTTTTTTTCTAGTAGTATATTTTATCAACGGCAGCCAAAAGAAAAATACATAAAAGATGTTAAATTCATAAATAATTGCATATGAAGCCATCTTCCATCATCTAAAAGGGGATCTCTCTCCAATAATAGCCTGCAATTTCTTTACCGTAGGCGAAAGATTTATATTCACAATCTCTTTCATTGATTTTAAAACTTCAGTATTCATTTTAAAACCAAACGAGATTCAACTATCATCGAGGGATTGCACTATCTTTTCCAATGTACCAACCAGCTGCACATCTTCATTACAGAACTGACTAATCCTATAACCCATATTGAAACCCATTAAATTTTTCTTTCCATTGACAGCTTCATAGCATCTTTAACCAAATTTCTTTGCTCAGTCTTCAGCTCATCAACTATGGCTTCCGAATTTCTAATTGTTTTCGTCTTTAAATTCATTAACTTTTTCATTTCCAGTTGTGTTGCTTAAACTTCAGCTTCAATGTCCACTACTTCATTTTTTGAACAAGACGAAAGATTTTCTCTTTTTTTCTAATTTCTGCTGTATAGAGCACATGAACACCACTTTCTGTTTATTTGATTAGTCCTTCATCAATTAAAGGTTGAGAGAACAAAGACTTCTTTTTAATTAAGATAATTAGATCAATGAAAATGGCAAGAGTGAAACCCCAACTCCAGAATCTCAGATTAACGGAAATAAACAAGTTGCAAGCAACTGAGATGATAGAATCACATATTGAAAACTATGCTTGAGGAAAATAAAAATCATTATAAGAGCATCGATTGCCATTTATATTGGGAGGAGATGAAATTTATGTTGTACCCTGAGTTGAGAGGAGGCTACAGGAGATGAAATGGAGGCTTTGATCTGTCGGGTTCTTCTTAAAATGAGAGAGAGCATCATTGTTGACCCACTGACTTGTCAACTCTAAAAGTACAAGGTACAAGGAGATTTTAGTAATTATGCTACTTTTAATTTTATTTTACTTCTTCCCTCTTCCCACACACTGCTTAAATCTGAACAAGTGATGGGCAGTATCTTTTTATTCTATTTTTTCGTTCAGAAGAAAAATCCAAAATTCAAAAGGGTAATCTGGGGTTTCTAACGAACAGACAGAATAACAAGGGAACCGCGGGCCCCGCCAAATTTTAGGCGAACGATGACAATTATTTTTAAATTGACGGATGGCCACAATTACCTGCGCACGTTAGCCTACCCAACCGCACTCTCACTATATTACTTCAGCTGGCATAGTACGCACTTATGAATTGCTCCATGAGATCAATAATTCAATGCAGGGCAAAAGCCCCGTCCTTGCAAAACAAAGAGAGCTGTCGAGATAAAAAACAAAGGAGAGAGTGACTCAGTGAGTTAAGTCAAAAATGGAGGATGAGCCGACTCGAGTAATGATTGCAGTGAACGAGTCAACAATCAAAGGTTATCCACATCCTTCGATTAGCAGCAAAGGAGCTTTCGAGTGGACTCTTAAGAAGATAGTTCGCTCTAACACTGCTGGTTTCAAGATTCTCTTCCTCCATGTTCAAGTCCCTGATGAAGACGGTTCTTTCTCTAACTTTTTTTGGTTTTTGAATTGAAGTATTGAACTGTTTAGTTAGATGTGATCGATTTGATTTTTAAGTTCAATATTTAAAACTTCATTATTATCTGTTTCTAATTTTTGAGTGCAAAGAGGAATTTTAGAGATCAAATTAGATAGATTACCCCTTTTTTATTTTTCATTTCGCATGTTAGAAATGTGTTTTTGGTTTCTGTTGCTGTTGATGTTTTTACATTTCCGCAATGTTTGGTTGCTGAGAAAAATAATAGAAAAGAGTAAACTGACCAGTGAAATAACTAGAGTATCGGTTAGGAATGGGAGGTAGAAGTTTGCAGACCGTGAGAGGTCATCCAAATCAATTACTGTGTACACTGACTTTTCTTTATTGGTCAAAGTTCATATCAACTTGCTTAAAAATGGAATGGAACTACATCTGAATGATGGAACAAATTGGCATATTGGTCATCCATATATTTTGATATATGAATTTATACTTGTAGGGGATTTTAATTTAGTTACATAGCGTTTGATATGATAATAGCTTTAGTTGATGCCATCCTTTGTTTGATTGGATACTATTCCATAATTTTTTAATTTGATATCTTATTTATTCTTCTGAATGAGTTTCTGAGGTATATTTCTTACTTACTTTTCTCGTATATATCTGTGGCAAGTTATGTGGCTGTGTTAAACATTTGTGATTGATTTTTAGAATATACATTAGAATTAGCAATTACATGGTATAATATTTATTGGGAAAGTTAACTGCATCATCAGTTGGTAAAAAGGTAAAGAAACCTGTGAAATTTGTTCAGATACTACATAGTTTGAATGCATGTGACAAAGAATAAACGGTAGGTAGATAGTGTTAGAGGCTTGGTTGACTTGGTACTAAGCTGTTATGTTGCTATTTAATTATTTTATTTTTCCTGTATTGATATGAATGATGAAGGTGCGATTTGTTGGGGAAAAAAAACAGAAGAAAGATTCTAACACTGTGGCCCTGAGGGCACGGGTTCGTACCATAGAGCAACCACCTTGCTACACAAGGGGAAGGCTCAGGACATATGCCAGTTCATAGAGCTTCTAATGTGGAGCCTCACTCATTTTATTGTAATACATTAACTGGTATAGGTGGTACTATATTTTTTCTATGATAGTAGTATTATTCTCTCAAGTGTACTTATCAGATTATGGTTCTCGTGATGGGGTTAGTGTCCAGGTTTGATAATCATTTTTAAATCATTTCTTGATATCCAGTTTAATTTTCTGAGATAGCAGGAAAAAAATAAAAAATAAAAACGATCAACTTGGAGTCTCATTTTATCTCTTATTATTATTTGTGTTATGACATATGGTCAAGTTCTTATGAGTGCACCTTGTTTCTCAACCCCCTCAACAATGTGTATGCTAAATAGTTCTTAAGTTCTAAAAGTTTGTTCTTTAAAATCTATTAGACATAATAGTTTCTTGCCCAAACAAGCTGTATTAACATTAGCTTTGAGTTATAAACTAGTTAACAGTTATGCTTACTCTTGTGTGGTGCATCCTGCAAATGAATACCCTTCGATTTGATAGTTGTCTTGTTGAGTATGGCTTTTAACATGTTACATGAATGGGGTATCTGCTGCAAAGAAGCATTAGCTGAATTAATCCTAGTGCTGCTAACATTTTAGTGAAGCACCGTTTTCTTTAGGGGAGCAGTGAAGTGCAATAATTGCTTCTTTTTTTTTCTGCATAAAGTATTTTTCAAAAAAATTTTCTCCAACTGATACCTTGCTTTGCATTGCTATTATTTGATTAAAGTGGAAATCGAAAACGAAATATTTATTAGCCAACCCCAAACTAGTTTGGGACTAAGGCTTAGTTGTTATGTAATTGAGCATCAGAAGTAAGGAAACTACTAAATACGTTTAGATCCTTGAGTCAGTTTAAATTTTGAAAATCTCCAACGTTTTACTATATATTACTTCCGTCATTTTTGTTCTTTCAATATTCGTAAATCTGTATTGCTCTTGTAATGAATCTGATATCAAAAGCTTTCCTTGGTAATGGATTCTTGTCTATTTCTGCTAGGTTTTGATGATATGGATAGCATTTATGCATCTCCTGATGATTTTAAAAGCATGAATAAGAGGGACAGGGTGAGAGGACTTCATCTGCTGGAGTACTTTGTCAATAGATGTCATCAGATTGGGGTAATAGAACATTTCTTTTGTGCTTGTACTCAAATCTAATAACATTATTGCATGGCTACTAAAATTCCTAATTTACTTGAAGTTTCTTGGAATAATTTCCTATGGTATTGAGTTCAATATAGAGTAGCTACATTGTGTTATATTAGTTTCCAATGGCTTCAAGTAGTTTTAGTTTTCACTTGATTTTCACTAATTTTTTATAGGTTGCTTGTGAAGCATGGATCAAGAGAGGTGATCCAAAGGAAGTAATCTGCCATGAGGTGAAACGAGTGCAGCCAGATTTCCTGGTCGTTGGAAGTCGAGGTCTTGGTCCTTTCCAAAGGTACCTAACCTGTCACTCATTTTGTTCACAAAACTGCATAACCTTTGCCCTAGATATCTTATAAAATTATACCAATGCAGCATTAAAAATACTCAAAAACCTTTTTATCTGGGCCTTCTGGAAATTGGAATCGAAATTATGTTTGTATGTCTTAAAATAAATTTTCACCTGCTAATCTAATTTGCAGGGTTTTTGTTGGAACTGTGAGTGAATTTTGCCAGAAGCATGCAGAGTGCCCTGTTATCTCAATCAAACGTAAAGCTGAAGAAACTCCTCAGGATCCTGTTGATGACTGACTTCCTCTTGGTCAGCCGGATTATTTTCACTCTGTTGATAAACAAAGAACACTAGAAATGTATTTGGAGTTAAAGGCATTTGTTTTATGATATTTGCCTCCCAGTGCACACTACTGCGTGTATATAAATATGAAATTAGTAACCTTTCGCTATTTGGTGGAAATATACTGCTTTCGTCGTTCGTCCCGGCGCAGTCTCGAGCCTCATTTGTGAAGCTTACTGGCATTTCAATCTTAATCAGTATCCGTTGGTCTTACAATTTTTATCCATACTTTTGCTTTTCTCCATTTTAAATTGTTGTCATGTTTTCTATTTTTAAAAAATTATTATTTTACTTTTATTTAATATGTTTTTCAGTCAACAAAAGTATAATAGTCAAACTATTATATTGTCATTAATTTTTTTTTTTTTTTGAGAATTATATTATCATTAATCAAATTTTGATATAAACAAAATTAATATATCAACCTCTAATTTTTGAATAAAATTTTATTTAATCAAATATTTAATTAATTTTAAGAACAATTTAATATAGATCATCTATTTTTATGGATATTAACATAAGTTGTATTAAAAAAAAAAAGCGAAAGTTATAATTTAACCATATTAATTAAATTTTTTTATTCTACTGTGGGAGTGCACGTCAAAACCAGGATAAAAATTACCAGACGGAGAGAGTCATACGAAAATCAAGCTAATGGCAACACTAACACGTAACTCTGGAAAAGATAGCGAGGATCGATTCAACTAGCTCATATTTCTCCATACCATCCGCACAAAAAATTTGCAGATACGCTGTCCCTCCTGCCTAGAACAGAAACATGCTTCTTTGCATGGACATACAGAATTACACAGATACATCTTTGTTAAACATGACCCCAAAATAATATATATATATATATATATATATATATATATATATATATATATATATATATATCATTAAGAAAAAGGAATCAATCAATTAAAAGAATTCCCACCAAGACTTCAGCAATATGGGTAAAAAAATCAAAAATTAACAATTGGATGTGAAGAATGACACAATGTGTATTCTTAAAATTGCATGTCCAACTTTTGCAACACAAAATATATATATATATATATATATATATATATATATATATATATACTACAGACTCATTCCTAAATGTTGATGTTCTCCATCTGTATCAAATAAGCTCTTCTACACTGTATTAATCATAAGGACCACAACAATACGAACGATATAATCTTACATGCATGATAACCTAACAAAAAGAAACATATTATACCTACAACTGCATATAGGATTAATAACTGTGTATGACCATCCAAAAGGCTTACTGTCTAATTTCATTTCCAAGTCTAAGATGAAGAACTGGCCATTATACTTACTTTCTCCAACAGCACTTTTATTTCACCTTCTAAAATGGATTTCATATCTGGGGATATTTTCCCATCTGATGTATCTAGCAACGATTTTATCATCTCAAGCTTCTGCTTTATATAGTTCAGTGGCGATACATCATTGTCTGAAGACTCTGACACAGATGACATGTCTGGAGCCTTTGTTCCTAGCTTGCTTTTTGTACTTGATATGTCTCTTAGTTCCCGAGTCTTGGTTTCAGCTGAAAGGTAACGGAGCCGGAAAGTTGCATTGGCTGCTTTAAAAGGACTGGAAAGTTGAGAATCATTGAACGCTTCTTCTGCTTCAGAACTCTTCAAGAAGACAACCTTGGCACAGTAATTAGTGTAATACATCTCAGTTTGTTCTTCATTTAACACCCCGAATTTACTGTATATTTTAATGAGATCATTCTTTGACGGCAAAGTAGATCCTGGACCAAATGTCACATAAAGGGCAGCATCTGGAGCTTCCACAGTAGAATCCTTGTCCTTTGACTTCATGTCTGCTGCATTTGCAGCTTGTTTTACTTTAGGCTTATCGGATTTTGCTTCTTCATTCTTTTTCGTTTTCTTCTGCTGAGATTTATGATCAGAAGAACTGTGATCACTCTGATTTTGCCCCTCTACCAATGGAGCAGGTTCAGATTTTTGGGGCTTCCTCTTTCGTCCTGGCCGACGTTCACTATATATTTCATGATCGGACCCATTGCAATAAATTGAACTTCTGAATGCAGAAAAAAATTCCTCAGCCAATTCAAGAGAATTTCTTTCATTCAGATTCTGTGGATTAAGAGCTGCAGACCTTATTTTAGATAAAACTTCATTAGCAGGTGCCTTAACTATCATGGGATCAACGTTGATCCCATCTTGTTTAGGCGTTTGAGGAATTGAGTTATCAGGTGTCTCGTGTTCTTGTCCAGGTTCTATTGAAGGTTTCTTCACAAATCTCTCATCACCGAACTTCAAAGTTTGAGAAGGCACAGTAAGGTGGCGAGCAGCCTTGGTCAGTCGTTCTCCTAACCGAGCCTCACTTGAAACTTTCATGGATTCTGCTTCTATTTCTTGCTTCCTCAGTCCTTTACTAATATTTGTGTAGGGAGGGGATAGATACTTGCTCCTTTTCCTTTCCCTCAGTAAGGAACCCTTCTTTTCTGTGGACACAATGTTCTCCTCCATTTCTTCATTTTTGTGTCCATCACTATCATCTTCAGCAACAGAACTTGACTTCTTCTTCCTTCCTCGACGCTTCATGCCTTCAGTCTTCACCATGCCACTATCTAAGGCTTCAAGGCTAGTGATTTTGTTGTCTGCTAAAACAAGAGATTCAGAAACCTCTGCATCTTTCATCACCCTTCGTTTTGAATACAAATCACTGCTGCCAATACTATTAACATCAGCATCATCAAAGTCTTTTCCCTTTTCTCGACCAGACGAGGACAGAGGTTTGGCCAAGTCTGCACCTGCATTAGCCGCATCCTCCATCTTATTTTTGCCTTCACTATCAACTTCATCACTTACTTTTCTCTTTTTCCTTCTGGACAAAGATGCAGGTTCGCCAAAGCTTGATTCTTCTTTAGTCACATCCATCGGCCCAATTTTATCCTCAGCATTCATGTCTTCTCCCATAAATTTCGTCTTCTTTCTCTTGGCTAAAGATGCTTCTCTGCTTGACTTTGTCCCTTCTTCCGCCAAACCATCATCTTTATTCTCAGCCTCACCATCCAAAATTTCAGCAAGACTTTTCTGCTTCCTTCTCTGATATTGTCCATCCTCAGAAACCCCTTGGCACTTACGAAACATACTTTGAGAGGTTTGGTCATTTTTAAAGCTTGTTGGTGAAGAAAGCCAATCTTCTTCAACTGGACCATGAATTCTTACTTCCAATCCACTGTTATAATCACCTGAGTCCATCCAATTTCTGGTGTCATCTTCAAGACCTAGAATTGGCTTTGGTTCATAATAAGAAGGCAGCTGGTATCCTTTTGAACGATAAAAAGCCGATAAACAGCTCTTTAATAAACTGAACTCTAGCATGTTATTAACAGTAGCAACCTGTGCAGTACATTTTAAAGCAGCAAGAAAATCTGCTGGTTTAAACAAAGCAGTTAAAAACTTATCAATTCCACCTTCAGGCACAAGAAGTCCTTCCTTAATTCCTGCATTTACAGCCAATGTTCTACCGAATCCAATCAAATTCTCTTTTGGCACACAATAACAAGTCATTTTCAAGTCCACAAGTCTACCAACCTCATCCACTGCTTTCTCTACTGCATTTAGAAAGTTCTTTGAGCTACTTTGCTTTGACATCTCTACAAAATTCTCATCCAAAGGCTTCAACTGCGACGGGCTGCACCATGCAAAAGTTCCATCTCCAAAATAAGCCACAAGAATCTTATCCTTTTGTTTAACTTTTTTTGCCTGATCAGATGCATCTGAAGGATCATAAACCCGCCCTGGCCACCAAGGATGACTCTTAACCTTTCCCCATACAAAATCACCAACACCAAACTTATGCCCTTCATTTTCCATCTTCTCCTCCTCTTCCCTATTCTCAATCAAGTCACCAATATTCCCATCTATGCACCCTTCATTAGCATCCAATGATTCGCGTCGCAGACTCCTATGGACAAATTGGCTCTTTTCTTTCACATCACTTGAATAAAAATCCCCACAGATATCAGCAACAAGAGAAACGCCATGACCACTTTGAAAATCCCTTTTCTCACTCTTATCAATAACATCTAAAACAGTGCCTAACCCTATTAAATTCTTACTTTCTTGCATCTTTAACAGTGAAGAAACACCATTCATTTCCGAATCCTCAAGACCACCTCCTACTTCTTTATCACCCAAATCAACAGTATCTCTATCAACTAAAGCTTGACCCCTAACAGCCCCATCATCCAAATCACTACTATCAAAACCTTCCTTTCCATTTATAGAAAACCCAATTCCATTTTCTCTAGAATTTTTAACAGGAGAAGTTTTAGAGACTTTAGTACCTGAGTCTGAATTCTTGGATGGTTGTTGTGAAAGAGAGGGACTTTCAGGTAGGGCTTTTGGTGGGGTTCCAATTCTTTCCATTTTCCTGGAAACCATTTCCACAAGAAAATCAAACTCCAAATTTTTATAATAAAAAAAATCTAAAAAAATATTTATCACTTCAGTTCCTACAAAGAAACAAAATTTTCCCCAAAACCAAAATATCTTACCAAAAGAAAATTAAAAAAAAAATCCACTAACAGATACAATTACCATATCAAGAATCTAAAAGATAAAGATAAAGAAAAAAAATGAAAAAGAAAATACCTTAATGAAGAAGAAAAGTAGGGTTTTTGCGGCTTCTTGTGGATTTATCTACACCATTTTTGCTGTTACGGAATCTTAGCAGAGTAAAAATAGCTGCAGAATGAGTAAGAGACAGACAGAGAGATGATTTTTGAATTTGGTCTTAGACAGATATGAATTTACCGTTTCCCGACAAATTAAAATATCGCGAGTAAAATCCATAATTTGACGAGTTTTTGAAGCGGTGAATTTTTTTGTTCAAAAAATATTTATTCTTTTCCCTGTCAGTATCGAGAGGTGTGGGACCACGTTTTTGTGTACCGTCAACAGGTAAAATCAGTCACTTCCTCGAGTAGAGATATTAATTTACTCGCGAAAGTTTTACTGCCACGTATTTACTGTGCCAGGTCACATGTTCGTGGTTGATTATTCTAGCGAGTAAAATATAACTTCTGGAGACGCAAATGTGGTGGTGAATTGGAGAAGCTAAAAGGTTATTCTCTGCGGATGATTGACACGTGTACTATAGGTCCTAAGGTGTTAGGGAAATGCTACGATGATTCTAGCGAGAGAAATATGCAACGGTGCCGTTGTCTATTCGTTGTACACATCTCAATCAACAACTTTGTAGGAAGATCACAGATTGGTGAAGAGGCCCCTCCCACCCACTGATCTCCATTTATTTTTCTGATTTGACATTTCACTTTTAAATCATATTATATTTACTGCTATATAATATCAGATTTTTTTTTTTAAAAAAAAAAAAAAAAAATTCAACTCTAACTATGAATATTTAAAGTCGAGATTTATGTCCTAATAAAGATTTCATCATTTTTATGGTAGTAATAATATGATATTTCTAAATTCGATAAAATAATAATTTCATAAGCTAATTTAAGATAAGGAAATAAGGTTTAAATATGTAAATTTTGTTTTTTAAGAAGAAATAGAAGTTGTATTATTCATATAAGGGAATAAGAAGATTATATTAAGTAAGGTGATTAGGTTGCCTTCTACTAATTCAAACCAAATAAACATTAATCAATTGGCTAAAATGAGTTGACAACCAAAAGCCTAAGTTTAGATAAATAAATCCGTTTCAACGACACATGCGGAGAGCTGCAATTTCTTAAGCCAAGCCAACATCTCGTACCCAGCAGAAGCTCCATGATATTAGAAACGTGACCTAAAATTGCAAATTCGGCCCTGAATCACTGCTCCAAAACTAGGGTTGTAAACGAAATAAGCCGTTCGTGAACTACTTAAGGCTCAGCTCAATGAAAACTTGCTCAAGCTAGTTCAATAAGTTTATTGAGCTAAACTCAAGCCGTAAGCTCAAACTTAGGTTATTAGCTCACAAGCCAAGTTTATCGAGTTGAGATTATGAGCTAACCTTATCGAGCCAAGTAGAATTCACGAGCTAGCTCAATAAAACTATCAATTAAAGTTCAAGCTTGGTTTAGCTCGACTCACGGGCTAACTTTATTGAGTCGTTTTGATTAATAAATTTTAAGCTCGATTCGTTTATGGTTATCAAGACAAGCCCGAGTTAAAATCGAGATAAGCTTGAACTCACTAATCTAGATTGATATACAGAAAGATGATATTGTATAATTGAGAAATATGTAAAATTTATCGAAAAATAATATTTTTGCTCCTTTTGACGAAATTAAGAACGGTAAATTCTTTCATGTATTTTATTTTGATTCATACGATGATAGTAAGGTTTTGTAATTTGAATGGTAGATACATCGTCACATATCCTACAAAGTGGAAGGTGAGATTTGAATAATTGCACAATTCAGTGTGGCTAACACATGATTCTCATATTATGAATTCCACTCCTTAATAATTTGAGTTAAAAACCACCTAAAAGCATTATCAATTATATAGTTAGCCAATTAAGGATTTCTATTATAGTTAGTTGTTGATATTGAATTTTAAATTTCTTATATCATAGCAAAATCAATTATATGTGTTGATAGGATTTCTATTAGCTTTATTTATTTTCTAAAATATTTATGAGGAAGGCAGGAATAATACAAAAATATTTATTTTTTAGAAAAAAAAAATTATTAAACATTTGAGTAATTTGTTAAAGTCTATCAATGATTTGTGTAATTTATTGAGAAAAATAATAAATTGCTTCTTGAAATATAGTCAAATTAACACATGATAATTTTTATTTTCAAAAACTAATTACGTCGTCCCTAATTTAACATATTGGTCCTCTCATCTAAAATAACCTCTAGCAATTGACCAAAAAATTAGTCCCTAAATTATAATCAAACAAATAACAAAATCTATATTTATATTATGATTTTTGTTAACATTTTGATCCCTCTTTTTTTGAATGGAGTGACCAAAATGTCAATAAAATCATAATTTAGGGACCTCATATAGTTTTGAAAAATAGAGGTCCTCATGTGAAAATTTGAAGAGACTGATTTATTATTTTCCCTGTATAATAGCCTTATCTACGCAGCCAGAAAAAGAAAATGAACCAAAAATGTACGAGGAAACCTCAGCAATTTAAGTCAAGCAGCATTTCAAAAGGCATTATACTGGATCAATTGATAGAAGTGTATAAATTCAATTGCTTTTCAACAGAATTTTCAACTTTAATCCTTTAGTCCTAAGCATCTAAGCTGAAAGATAATATGTTCTACCATTTGACTAACCAACCATTACCTGAGGCGGTAGTCCAAAATCACAAAATTCCCATTTTTTTTTTTTTTACAAATCCCATACACAAGGAACAAAAACACTATTGCAAAATCAAATTTCAGAAATTTCTAATGGAGGACTTCTGGTAATTAGAGTTGAATAGATTTAAACATTTTACCTCACTGTACAAAATCCAACAATCAGCCGCTTAACAGGTATCTCCTTTATGCGCCTCATCCTCCCCAGATATTGTGGTTGGACTAAGCTCTTGTTTTGGCGACTCTTCCTCGCATTTAGTTGAGTCCTTACCAGGCATTGAAATTGGATGGGGCTCGGAAACTACATGCAACTTTGCATCCTCAGCACTACCATTCGTTTCTGAAGATTCGGGCTCACAATTTCCAGATACCGAAGCTTCAAGGGAATCCGTGCGCGCTAATTTTCCAGCAGGCTGAATATCAGTATCTGCAGGTGACTTAGAGGTGGATTGAATATTTTCTCTGCCAGAAAGGTCACTGCCAGAGGTACTAGATGCCACCCACATAAACTGCAAATTGTTGCCTTGCCAACATTTACCATTTAAAAATGCCCTTTCAGCCGAACGCCGAGTTGTAAAAGTCAAGCGGACAGAGCAATATTTTGGTATCTCTGACCCATCACCATCACCATTAGATGCTTCAACATCATCTAGTTCAACAGTAGAAAGCTCACCGAATGACGAGAAGTACTCCTTCAATGTATCAACCTAGAAGAACACAAAACATCACATGTAAACAGCATAAAAAACTGAATTTAGACCACTAATATTCCAACGCACCAAAAGAACACAAGAAAGGAACAAAAAGCACCCTATGGTTGGGCCTTTTGATTACTCCAGGCCTGCATCTCTCCTTTTTATTTTGTTTTTTCAATAAAAAGGGGTCTGTGATTTGTAGTATTAGCACTTCTGAGTCCAATCACTCAAACTTCTTTTTTATTTTAGGAGATGAACTGGCAACTTCTGTCAATAAAACATTTGCCACATGGCAGCAGATGAAAGTGACATGTCACCAGAAACTAACAGTGTGAAGAGGTTTCGACGCAAACTGGGGTACATTTTAAAACAACGACTCAAGTCATCAGAAAAAAAAAAAAAAAGAAAGAATGGATGATAAAATGGGAAAATCACAAAGCACGACTTTTGTACTTTCTACAAGAAAAAACACTGAACTTGGATCATTGATCATGACTTTGATTGAAAAAGAAAACAAAGTACTTCCTGGATGCATCTCGTTAGACCCAATCCAGCAAATCATATATTTGATTCATGGGCTGGCACAAAAACATACACACACAGAGCGATAGAGAGAGAGAGAGAGAGATCTACATTTGCCAAACCAGTTGGTAATGGAGGGATAATCCTGAATGCCGTGGGTCGATTATCCAACTTGTATCTATTCATCATAAAGGAAGGCCCTGTAGGTGCCACTGGGCGAATAGGCTGCTTTGAGCCTGCAGATTCCTGCTGCGCCAATGACATATTTGTTTTGGGACTGGATAAGGCATTTTCCACAGATTTTTTCTTATCTATCATCTCAGCACTTGGAGATGGCACAGCCACAGGATCAAAAGACCTTGTAGTAGCTTTTGCAACATCAGCTGCTATTCCTACTCTATGTTTCTTAGCAGCTGGCTCAGCCACTAACTCACCCTTGACTCCTGTAGCCTGAAGAGAGAAAAATTACAAACAGCAGTTAGAAATGTATGATGCAAATTTTTAATGTTGATATAAAGCAAATCCTACAAATCCACATTTTTTCTGAAAGGCTACAAACTAGTAACATATTCTGTATATCTTTCCTCCTCTATATCGACCCCCAAATGTGCTATTATGAAAGAACTCACAGAAAAATAAGACTACTGTTTAATCACCATAGTTTGTGTGTATATATAACCAAATAACTATATAGTGAGACAACGTCAAATGGTAATACAAACACCATGGCATTTTTTGGCTCCACAAATAAATAGCAGAACGATTATGATTGCGAGAAACAAAAAAACATTACAATAGGAAATATATACCTAAAGAATAGTATCCAAGCATGAGAACACATTACCTTCTCAAATTTGTCCAACTTGCGCCGGAAATCATCCCGCTTCTGGTCCAGCAGCGCTCGCTTCTTGCGGAGTTCCTCTTGCAATTGTTCTAACTCTAGCTTCTTCTGCAAAGGTGGTGGAACCTTGGGAGCATTTGTGGGAGGCAAAGATACATCAGAGGGAGGGACCATAATACCCTTAGAGGCAACAGACTGAAGATTATCTTTTCCTCTATTACCAAGAGAAGGTTGGGGTGGAACTGAAGAAAATGGCCCACCACGGGGAGTTAGAGATGCACTAGTGTTATTATTTATGCTGTCATCAGCTATGCTGTCGCGATTAGCCCACCATAGCTTGATAAAGCGGTTGCCCATTACAGCATCAGGTGCCCTTAGAGCAGCTTCTGCCTCTTCCCTTTTTGAAAACTGAATAAAAGCTCTTTCACTATTTAATGGAATATAAATATCAATAACCTCCCCAAACTTCTGAAAATGAGAAAGAAGAGCATCCCTCCTGTTGCCTCTCTGTGGGATGCCACTGACAAATAGCGTACGCTGTGCCTTTTGAGATGATTTCCTTGTATTACGCATGGTGTCACTCTGTGTCTTGCCTGATGGATCCATAATTTTAGGGCCAGCTTCCTCAGCAATCATCCTCTTTGCTTGTCGAGAAGCACCCTGAACATTGCCTAATGCATCCTGATCTTCATTAGTTTCATTCTCCACATAATCTGAGTTACTCACAGTCAAATCAACTTTCTCTTTCATGTCCAATCTATTCTTCACACTACCAACTCTACCCCAAACAGATGTACCTGTACCCTGTGAACCAACAGGTATCCCAGTGCTTCTTATTGTACCTTCATTATCAGCACCATCGCGCAATCTGACGTGACGACGGTCAGAAGTATCAACACTCATGAAGGCTTCACTTTCATCAATTTTGGATGAATGTAGTCCTAGGAGTGCATTTGAGGTTTCAGGACCATTGTTATTCCACAGTGGCTGATCTGGATCATACAGGTCTGCTCCAACCACACCAGCAGAACCAGAATATGCACCATTCAAGCCCATACCATCATCAACCATTCCAGGCTTGCTACTTCTGTTATGCAGTCCTTTGCTATTCATCAATGTGGTTGAAGGAGCACCAACTGATGGTAGAGTCCCTGCTGCAGCAGGTACCAGTGGTGCACTTGGAAGTGAAACGGGGAGATTAAACTGTGAAAGGCTCTGAAAATGGCAAAGAATCAATTATTGGTAGCAAATTAAATGCATGCCAAAGGAAAGAGCACCACCATCCAAATTGCAAAATTAATGCACTATCAATATCAAGAAAATTTAAGCATGACAATTCCACCGAGAATCACTGCATGCTTTGTGCATGTAAGCACACATTTTCCATAAGAAATGAGAATATGCCATTGACAATTTTGAATCATTGAGCAGATGTTAGAAGCAGTTGATATAATCTGTAAGCCATGAAGGAAAGTAAGCAAATAGCTAGTCCATTTCTTCAACTTGTTTGAAGGCCATAACAAAAATGAGCCATGTGCACAATGATACTGATGACCTGAAAGTGTAGGGTCCATCAATCCTACAGCTTTTCCTTCAAGTTAGATATCTGTATAAATTAATTGAGATAACTTTACTCCGAATCAATTGAAAATGACATTCAAGATTGAAGTTGCAGAAATTGAGGACCACTTTATACAAGGCTAGGCAAGTAATTGTTAAAGTGGACATGAAATTAAATTAACATGGTTTATGGATGATGCAAACATCAGTTGCATAGTAGATTAGATATTCAGAAAACATTAAACATCCCGGTGTGTAACCATTTTTCAAAACCAAATTTTAGCAGGTTTTTGAAAGGAATCTCAAAGTCCACAAAACATTCATAGAACACATGTTTTTCTATATTTCAACTATATCAGCAGTCCAGATAAAACCTGCAATCAATATTCAGGGCTCTGGAAGTTTAACATGAAACGTAATTTACCCAAGACTGGTTCACACTTCAACAATAATGCGTAAGAAGGACCAGACAAAGAAACCAACAAACCTAATATAATTTAAAAGAACAAGAAGACAAGCTGGAATTTATAAGTTCATCATACATAGTTCTGTCCTCTGTCCTAGATGAGATGCAACGCAAGAGACAATGGAAGTCCAGAAATGGAACACAAAAAAAAAAAAAAAAAAAAAAAAAAAAAAAAAAAAAAAAGCACAAACCATAAAAAAT